>JAOWBP010050654.1:4909-18530 GCA_028571105.1 Tragopan temminckii | reverse complement strand
GGGAGGTTGTGGAGTCTCCTTCTCTGGAGATGTTCAAGACCCTCCTGGATGCCTACTTGTGCGACCTGGTGTAGGGAACCTGCTTTGGCAGGGGGGTTAGACTTGATGATCTCTGAGGTCCCTTCCAACCACTACAATTCTGTGATTCTGTGATATTTGATCTCAATTTACTATGTAATCTGGGAAATCGGGAAAAAAAATGTCTCCCCTTCTCCCCATGCCCTGCCTTCTGGCACTCCCTGCACTGGCTGAAATGGTAAACTTTCCTACACCACATGCAGCAAAGTCATACTGAAGCAATGCAAACACACTTAGGATCACAGTTCCCCAGTTTTTTTGTTCAGTATTTCACCCTCTTACTTATCTCCTTTTTGATTCAACTTTTGGTTGTTCTTCCCCAGTTGGAGTTCACCACTACTCCAAGGAATGCTGTTCAGTGTGCATGTTCCTGTGTTACTTTAAGTAGTCCTTGAATGCCACTTCTGATAGTGCACTAGATGAATCAGTATAAAGCTGGGAAATATGTAATCACAAAGCACCACTCTTTCTTAGGTCAGTTTTCAAGATAAAATAACTTTGTATAAGGTCGGTTACTATTACCCGGATTTTGAGAACATAAAATGGTTATCTTGTTAAATTCACATTCAAATTCCAAACATCACAAAAAGGCTATTGAAGCAGCCAAATATGTGTAAATTTTGCTGTTTCAAAGTGATCTAAATTCATGGTTTTAATGTAGTGTGTCCTGTTGTGTTTTTGTTTGTAATTTTCTGTTTGCTTAGAAGTGGACAGACTAGACACTGTCTGCAGAGGGAACTTCAGAATCACCAAATACCCTGGCAAACATTAAGACTTGTGCTCAGTCTAGCCAAAAGCAATGTGCCCGAAAAAGAAATTCAAAGAAAGCTGTATTCAGCTACAAAAACACATTCAATCCACTTCACAGAGCACAGAGCATTTAGTGTTGATTTGGTTAGTGCAAATGTGATATTTGCGTCAAATTCTTGTATCTTTAGAGTAGGTAAGGAAAAGGTCAGCCAGGCATGATTCCCTTATGTTTTTTCTAAGCAGGACTGCATATACAGTATTCTTTGTGGAAAAAAAAAAGAAAAAGAAGAATTCAGACAATGAAATTATGTACAGAATATCCAAATACATCATTTCTCATGTTAAATCTTCTATTATTGCATTGGCAGAGACTTCAGTTGCTGCATGAACTTACAGCTGTTCCGAAAGAGTGCCTGTATTATAGTGTATGTCTGGAATGGGTAGAACTTTTTCTTGATTTCTGAACCAAAATCCCATCAAACCTCTTCAGCTCCCAGTGCTTATGAATAGGATATTTCTCAAGTCATTGTTCCTGTTGTTGTGTACTGACTGACCTGCTTCCTTCCCTCTCAGAGCCAACTGAGAAAGGCTAATTCATCTGGATAGGAGCAACGGAATCCTTTGTACTGAACCTGTAGAGAACTTTAATGATGTGACTGAGCAAGGTTTTTGAGATGTGCTGCTATGTTACAAACTGTTTTTTGTTTTATTCTTCTAAAATTCTTGTACTTTCTTTAAAACACTGTAAGAATTTCTTTGAGGACAGACTTGAAGTAAGCCTAAGGCTTATTGTATCTCCATTCTCTTTTCTGCTTAACAAATAGGTGAGATTGGAAGGGAATTGAATTATACAAAAACATTCATTACTCTCATAATGACAGCTTTGCACCTAGCCTTGCAAAGAGATTTAGAAGTTTTTAATGTTTCAAATTACAAGTGGCTTAAAATGGGAAACCAATAGTCCAAGGAAGATTTACTTGTCGTCTACGTGCTACTATGTTAATCTAACAGGTATTTGACAAAACAAAAATAGCAAATAGGCCTGACAACATTTTGATAATAGGAGAAAATAGAGATTTCTCTGTCTATCTAGATGGAGGGAGTAAAACTGCAAGAAAAAGTGAGAGAAAAAGGTGACTTTAGCCATGCTCACCAGTAAGCCAATGTGATATCTGATGCAGATAATACCTGAACTTCCAGTCTGTATGCGTGTGTATATGAGGAGCAGTAAAAAAAAAAACACCTATGGACCAAGACACCAGTAACAGAAATTCGTCACAAATATTGCCAATACATATTTACTACACTCTGCATTCCCTGAGGATGCTCTCTGACTCCACATTTGCTTCTTCAGCTATCAGTTCTGACCTAAAAATAATACAGACTGAAAGCTTTTATAAATAATACAGATATATTTTTACAAAAAATATTCATGATGTCAAAATAATTCTTGTTAGCCATACAAAGTGTATGATTCCAATGACATTTAGCAGGATTCTTAAAATATTTTGACTTTGCTGATATTTGATGGTTTTGCATTAGCCTG
Source organism: Tragopan temminckii (assembly GCA_028571105.1). Classification (NCBI taxonomy): domain Eukaryota; kingdom Metazoa; phylum Chordata; class Aves; order Galliformes; family Phasianidae; genus Tragopan; species Tragopan temminckii. The sequence goes on along the minus strand of JAOWBP010050654.1, from coordinate 16,156 downwards.
CTAATTTTAAAACTTCATCTACAACCACTGACTATACTACAGGTTATTGCAAAGGCTGCTTTATAACAGGCAGATCAGCACTAGAGTGCTGATTTTAGGTGTTTTATTACTTTCTTCTTCCTTTGTGACAAAAATCTTGGAAGCTTGAGTGTTGTAGAAGAGATATCATTATAGTAATGGAGAAAAACATTTCGATATTGTCATCATAGAATAGCTTATCCTCCTATTTCTAAAATGTTACTTTATAATCTTTGCAGTGTTGTGTGTTCTTATTTAATTTCCACTGGTTTAACTGAGGCCAAGATATCAACAGAGATAGTTGATTGCATGATGAAGCTAACTGAAGAAAATAAGTCTGATCACAAAAGCTGTTGCTAGCACTTACATATGAAAACACAGGTGACTCTGACAAGTATTTTTTTCCTTGCTGAGTTTAATATGCATTAAGTAAGAAAAACAAACATTCCTGAACCTCATCTAAGAAGTTCAGACTAAAGCAAACTGCCTGATTTTTATTTGCTACAAAGTAAGAGTAGGCATCTACTTCAAGACACTTAGTTGAAGTGCAGTATCTTGGGTGTCTCACTATGCACTACTTAAGCATCCTGTAGGTTAAAGGTAGTCATAAACTTTTATGGAAGAATTCAAGAAAAACATTTAATCAAACTATTTTTATGTATCAATAAATAGCCTTACATTTAAAAAATAGTTTTGCAAAAATTTTCATCAAAAATAATTTTCTTGAAACTATTCAGCCAAAAAAAGGACCTATTTTATATTTTTGGACATGTTCGGGAAGGTGATCATACAACATAAGGTCAGATCCCTAGATGGCATAAATTGCTGCTGTACTGTTCCAGGTTCACTGAGGCTCCCACCTAGGAACAGCAAAAGTGTTTTGCAATCTATGTCAATGTGGGGCAACTCCTTCCAGAAACTTAGAACTGGAAGTAACTGTGGTTATCCACTTTGTGATAACTGTTGGCACATGTCAATTTTCTAATGGCAACTGCTGTATGCAGAAATGGCCCAGAGGAGCTTTATGCAGCCAGAAAAATAACTTTTTTTTTTTCCATGGCAGAGAAAGAAAGAAGCACCATCAGCACAGTCTGCTCATGCTGCTGTTGCTGTTTCTGATGTAGACACTTTTGATGTCCTAAAAGCTGTTGCCATTGCATCCTTCTCTGTTGATGCCACTGCACATCCTTGGGATGTAAGCCAAACAGCACTTTCTTTGTACTCTCATGCCAAGATATTGAGAAAGATAATTTTAACCCCCTATGTTCCTTCAAAATATAGAACCACAGACTTAGGCTGAGGAGAAACTTCTGTAGAACTCGCAACAGGCAAGAGAGCACTCATACAGTACCACAGAATGAGTAGACAGATTAGTTTAGCTGAAAAGCTCTTGTTTTGTAGCGAAAAATAAAAACATTTCTTCAATTAAGTTGCTGAATGCATTACCACAACAGTTCAAGATATTTCCACTTCTATGTTGCATCCCTGGCCTCCTGCCATACAAGTAACAATTGCATATTCACTTGCATAAGCTAGACATAACAGTATTTCCCCACTACAGGGTGGCTTTCTTCATGGAAAATAAGTTGAGAAGGTCACAGTTTTAGCTTTGTTAAACTTCATCAGTAGGATTTTGCCAAATCAAAATCAAACACAGATTTGTGTTCAGGTGATTGTTCTGACTGACTCACTGAAAATGGAAATAGTGGGTTTTGGTGGAAAGCTCCACTTCTGACTCATCTCTAATTTTCACAGTACAGTATTAAATTGTGCATCTTTCAGCCCCTCTCCATATTCTAGCCCTATATTCATTCATAGATAGTTTTTTCTGCTCTGTTGGCAATACAGTACTTGTACAGCCTGCTTTAGCACTATTTATTGCAAATAGTACTATTTAATGGAAGGGTGGTTGTTGTAACTCCCAGCTTGTTACACATAAATAGATTATAAATTGTATTTTAGTCTGGTTTATAATACACAAAAAACAGAAACATGGTGATTTTCAAAAGTCTATGAGTAGTAGCAAAAAGTTGGAAAAGATTAGGCATGGAAAAATATGAGCTAATAAAGGTCAAGTTCATTGCCAGTGGCAACAGCAATGGTAATTTTAAAAATTCCTTTGTCTCAGACTTCGTTGACTATAAGCACAGCTATCTTTAGAAGTGGGAATGCCACCTCTGTTCCTTGACTTTTTCTCTATTTTTTTTCTATTCTTTTCTTTCTTTTTCTTCTTTCTTTTTTTCCTATCTGCAATTATGTCTCCCATTTTCCTGATTCTTTTTATCGTCCTGAACAATTTAAATGAATCTTGATAATCTTTTCTAAGTTTAAAAACTATCTGGCTATAATACCAGGAGACATATTATTTTCAAGATCTCATTTTCCCAGCTGGGGACTTTGGAGGCAAACTGGCTAGGCTTCGAGTTTGCGTGGAGAGCTTGAATTAAAAAGAGTATCTGCCGACTCACACAGCTCTTCCATCTGCTTTGAAACTTCTTTTTCAATTTAGCTATCTTATCATGTTAAGTAAATGGCACACAAAAAAATCCTGTTTAAAGTGGGCAAATGCAGTTTTAAAATCTAGACTTGTAAGTGGTAATTCAGTTCAAATTATTTTGATTTCTTTTAAAACTCTTAAAACATACAAAGCAATTACTTTTACATTAAAGCACAACAGCTATGAAAAAGTGAGAGACTTACAGTTTGCTTCTCATTACACTGGTCAGTGAATGTCAGGATGAGCTTAATGTATTTTCCAGGAAAGAAGAATTTTTAAAAAGCAGTTCTTTTTCAGTGCATCATTTTAATCAGCACAAAACAAAATACAGAAAATATCCCTTTGACTGATGTGTCTTTAGGTGACCTCTTAAAGTACTGTTTTTGAGATACACTACAATGACCTAAGAACAACAGTAGAGAGTTTTGAAATCTGTATAATTTGTGGAAAGAGCAACATTTAATCTGAATCACGTCTACCAACATTAGAAGACTGAGGAAAAAGCTTAAAACACCTCAGTTTATATTAATTACTGAAAAATTCTAGTGAAAGCACTGAACAAATACTTTGAATATGTAATTGAACTTAATGCCCCACATAAAAAAAAAGAAAGGCATTGGGGCTGTTGACATCAAAGCTCACATTCACAATCTAGGCCTTGTAACTGATAAAACCTCCTGGACTAAAAAAAAAAAAAAGTTTCAGAAAAATCTCTATTTTTCAGTGTAAAACTGAGTAAAACAGGCATGATAAAAGCAAATATGTGAAGAAAGAAAAGCCAAAGTGGGTTCGGGTTCCAGTTCCCAGCAATACTGTGTTGTAAAATGTCTTAAGTTATGAACTTCATTAAAAAGTAAATTAAGTACTTCTTAAGAAGCTACAAATGCAACTTCTTTTTTTTCTATAGACTCTTAAAATCTTGCTATCATATAGTATAATAGCTAATAAGCAACAGCTATATTGAAAACAGCACTTTTCAGATAGATGTTTCTGTGCTGTTGCAAAGAACAAATGGTTAACGGAAAAGCTATTTTCTTCTGGCAGATGATTTACACTAATTTTGGAGTTTTATAAAAGAATTAATTTTAATGATGATACACAGAGGGATTCTACTAGCCAAATGATATGTTAAAAATGACTAAAATATATTTCCTTGAAAAATACGAATCTTACTGGAAAATTTTCAGAGCAATCTTTGTAATAGACATACAAGATGAGTCTTAAGCCCTCAAGCCTTGCCAGAGATACTGAGAGGGGCTTTCCCATTCTCAGTATTTCAGTGGAAGATGGTAGTCATCTGATATACAATATTTCATATAAGCATAAGTATATATGACAAAATATGTATAAACACATACCTACTTTCTCTTATATATATTCAATACACGTACAGATAGATTGATCAATCAATCTCAGCTGTGAACTGAATTAAAAATAAGCCTAAAAGATAAACTGCCTGGATTATTTCAATGGTTTCTGTATGTGGCACTGTCCTACAAACTGGCAGTCGATCCAGGCTGGCACCTCTATAAGTGGCTTGCACAGAATCAAATTTTTAACTGGTATTCTATACTTACTACTAGTAGCTCTAGTAAAGTTAACTGATAGCATCAAATTGAGGGAAAATGCCCATTTTACTCCAAAAATATTGAGGTCCAGTAATTTTCAGTCTAGACTTTAAAATAAGAATAATTCCTTCTCAAAAATTTACAAAATCCAGGACCAAGACATGAGCAGGAACAATCTTATTTTTGAAAATGAAAAATAATAATTGAAAATTAAATATACTAGAATTTCAGAAAAGCTTTGCTTTGCTGTTTTGGACTGGAAGGCACAAGACAATTTTTGATTATTTGTTTATTTCCCTTTTGGATAAATAGAATATTTATTCATATTTTTTATATTCTCTTTTTAAATATTTTAAACAGATTCTTTTTTTTCCACTTTAAAACATTTCACTATTGTTTCTATGTCAGTAATACATAAACCACGTAACCTTTTGAAATATGGTTACACACACACATAACATAGCACAGAGTAAACCAGCTCCAGCCTTGCAAATGGATTTGTAACTATTAGCTAGAAAATACTTTCATCTTTGCAAATATACTTTGAATAATGTTCATGATGAAAATCAGGAAGAAGACATCATAAGCCAGATATACTACCAGACTTAAGCAAGCATGTAAAAACATATCCTTATGAAATACCTTAGTTTCAGCTGGGACAGAATTGTTTTCTTCACAGAGTCTGGTATGATGCTGTGTTTTTGTTCTAGGAGAAAGCAATGTTGATAACACACCAATATTTATAGTTACTGCTAAGTAGTGTGGTACAAAGCCAAGGCCATTCTCAGCAAAGGACACAAGGAGCTGGGAGTGAGCAGAATCAGGACAGTTAACTTATACTGGTCAAAGGGATATTCCACCCTGTACAAGGAGTTTTGAGGAAGCTGGGAGTTCATCTTGCTCTCTTCCTCTGCTTAGAGGGCTAGCTGGGCATTGGTTGAGGGATGATTAGCAACTGTGTATCACTTGTTATAGACGTTCATACACATATATATGGTTTTAACTATCATCCTTTCCCTTTTTTTTTCTTTTTTTTTCTAATTTAATAAATAGTTTTATCTTACTCCATAAATTCTGCTTTGTTTTCTTTTTTTAATTCTCTCCTTCGTCTCATTGGAAAGCAGGGGAGTGAGCGAATGTCTATATGGTGCTCAGCCACCTACCAGGTTAAACCGCAACACCAATGTAAAAGATTGTTAGGCTACTTCACAAAAATTGGTAAAGGATTAAAAAGTAAGCAGTCAAAGGGTAAGAGCTACTAGAATTAAGGTTGGCTGTGCAATCATCAGCTTTCTGATGTAGTTTGTAATGTTTATGTTTAACTACACTGTTTATCCTTTTCTATGTGAGTCAGGCATTCTTTCTTTCATTGCATATGGCATTGGTGCCAGAAAACATCTGAGAGCATACAGGATGCTATCCCTTTTCTACTCATTTCTGTGATTGCCAAGCAGTAATCTCTGGCATGCTTGAGGAAGGAAAGTTCTCTTTGGGTCCTGCACTACTGTCCTGAAGCATATTCAAACCAACTGTAAGTCTGACAAGTCACTGCTGTATGTGTATGAAGCCTTAAAATTTAATACATTTGGCACAAGTTCTGCATAGAGTGTAAAAGAATTTTACCAAGAAAACTGTCAACTTGACAGACAGAACTAAAGCACAGCAGCCTTAACCTCATGGAAACACTGTAAGAAAATTTAACACACTGAAAAATATTCCAATTATTTCTTGGCAAAAATTTCAACAATAGAATGCAGAAGATTCTGAGGCAGATATTAACCAACTAAAATTTCTGCCAAAGTAGTTAAAATCTTTCAATTACGTACACTGCCCATTACTCACAAACTGAACTAATCCCAATTTACAAAAGCCTATCTTTAAAAAGTGCATTTAGTAAGGTCAAAGAAACATGTCCTCTTTTAGGGTACAAAGTCTGAAGAACTCGAATAATAAATCCTGAATACACAACTTCTTCAGTCCTTATTTCTGAACAACAAAAAGTCAAGCTGAGTCCATGGCCACAATCTCTTGATGACAATGCCCAAGACAGTCCCCTTTTTGCACATGCAGCCTGTAAGGCACACAGATCATAATGTTTTTTCAGTTTTCCTTACCAGGAAAACATTCCATTTTAATTACTGATACTCCGTGATAGTATATCTGTAGTTACATAAAATAATCATATAATGTGAGCAATGCGTTTGTATTTACATGCTGTGTTTAACTGAAGTTTCATTGCCTAGCAAGTGTGTTTCATTCTTCAACTCTTTATGGAGGCCTGTGGTTTTCTGAGTGGAGATGCACGTCCTCTACAATAGATGCTCTTTTCTTCTATTTCTTACAAGCTGTCCATCAATCTTACTAATTACTAATTCAGTGACAGTTTAAGGTACTGTATCTACATCTCAAAGCTTGTGCCATTTTGTGATGATTTCTCATAATATATAGTAAAGTTTATAAAATACATTGAGAAAGAGGAAATTTAAAAAATTATTACTTGAGCACACAATCTTTTTCCAGACAGTTTTTTTTTTTCTATTTTTATAAGGAGATGAATTTTCTACTCTTTTCTAAATTTACATTGTGTAAGTACCACAAATCTTTCCCATTCAATAACATCAATATATTTGAAATCTTATATCTTTAATATTTATGCTAATTGGTGCATGACAAATTTTTGATCATCAAGATCTGATCCAGCTGGACTGCATTCTAAATATACAACATGAAAAACAGCTTATCAATTTAGGTGTAAATGTCTGTGATTTAGGTATAAATACATTTAGATATGAATAAATGTGTAAATCATATATTTAAAATGTTTAGTTTTATATTATATAAGAACAATTGCAGCTTGTAATAACTCAACTCAATATGTAACAGAACAGATGTGTGCACTACATGCAACAAAGCAGACATGCACCAGACAGACAGGTGGAAATGGCATGGTGTGGTGTCAATGATGAGCAAGGAAGACAATCATCCTAAAGACTTCTGTAACAACTGCGCATACCAGATGTTCAAAAGATTCTATATATTTATGGGGACAGCAATAAAGCATCAATTTCTAGAATGCTGTAAAAGAGAAAACTAGCAGGGCACAGTATCACAACTGGGTCTGACTTGCAGTACTCCCATAAGCACTCTGGTTTGGAAAGGGATGGCAACCCTTAGTCATGGTATTGCTGGTCCTGGGACACCTACCTCCACAGTGGCACTGGTCTGGATAGCTGAGTGCAGAAGACTTGATGAAACCCTAAGCAAAGTGATCAGCAATTTCATCAAGGCTGTGGATTTCTGTAGAGCCAGTCTGCCCTCAGTTCTCCTTTACTGCAGCTGTTTTTGAGTTTTACCTATATTTTCACATCAAATACATGATTCTGTTCTGGAATGGGTTAAAAGATCAAGAGTCTTGCAGAGCTACAATGAGTAACAATTGCATAATTTATTGAAAGATACAATAAAAGATGTTGCTACGCTGTGTAAGCATTGTTCCTGACTCTAGTTATTCCAATTGTTTTCTTATGTTTTCCCTTTAAATGAGAATGATAACTCAAACACTGAGATACCTGTTTACATTTTAGAACAAACAGTTCGACCAGTATTATATACAGATGTCTAAATATTTTGAAAGTATCTTTTTATTGAAGCAACATGAAACTACCTGTTTAAATTTGGAGAATTTTATTTAAAATCCACATGTAGAACCAAAATTGCTTGTTAGTTGATACAGTGTGGCAAATGAGGCTTATTTGCAGAGTATATGAAGTGCTTGGTTCTCTGTTTGAATTGGGAAAAGCAATACATTTGAATTTTCATTACACTGCTCCATTTTTACAAAAATGATTCATTGTATAAAAACAGTAGTAAGTGGCTTACTCTCTGTCTTTGTCAACAGACAACTGGTAAATTGCTGGCAGCATAATATTTCTGTTAGACTACTTGTGTATGGAAATCTGACTGCTTTGCAAGCAATTTAATCAACAGTGTAAATAACCTGTGTAAAATAACCAACAGTGCAAATGCCTTTAAATAATTGAGGTTCTTTAATGTACATAAAATAAGCTTTTGTTCCTATGAGAGACTCGATCTCTATAGCCATGGTTTGTTCTAACCTATTATGCCACATTGTGTTCTGTGGTAATCACTGCATATCAAAGCTTAATTCCCTCAAACCTATTCTTCAGTTGGTATAATTTTTCACCCACAAAGAATTGTGTCTACACTTTCACACCACTAATAAATTGCGAGGAAAAATAAGATAGGATTACATATGTACAAGCTGAAAAGTTGCATTGAAAATTGAGCTCTGATGCATAAAAAAGAATCAAACTACAAGTATAAACAAAAATTGGGTAATTTGCTAACAATCTTGATAGATGTCTCCCTTTTTTCTAGATTTCCCTAGATTTTACAAGGTGATAAAATTTGATAATATCAAAATTCAGACATTTCATGCAGAATAATGCACTTCTAGTTTTTCCCATGTTAATATGGCTATTGTTATAGAAGAAATGAATATGTGCATGATTTGCTTAATTAAATCAACATAGGAATATTTCTCTATCTACGTTCCTTGCCAAATGACATTAAACAAAGCGAGGAAAAAGATCTGAAAGACTAGTAAGTAGGTAGAAGAAGGATCTTAGAATATGATGCCAAAATTAAAACTGTGGCAAGGTAGTAAATGAAAGCGGGTGCCATAATCGTTGCCCACATAGAAGTTTCTTTAGACAGTCAGAATAATATGTGAAAATTAAGCTGTTGTGTTCATTTTGCTTTAACATATTCTTTGCTGCTTTATTTGATTATATCTTTATCATATACAAGTTAGAAAAAAATATTTTTAGCTTTTGGTCATTTTACATTTATCCTCATAATCCTTACTATTAATCAACCAGAACTGCTCATGTCAGAACCTTCCTTTGTGTAATTCAGTCTCACAGTAATTTGCCTGTTGTATGCCTTTTGTTTCAAATTTGTTCACTACACAGCACCAAAAAACTGAAGCATATTTGAGAAAAAGAATGGAAGAGCAATTCAGGCAGCTCTACAGAAAAAAGTGAGATTCTCAGTTGAACTAGACTGATGTCATCTGTATTTACATGTCCACATTGCACATGTCCATTTCTGAGCTAGAGTTACTAAATTCTCTCTGCAGACAATGGAGAGAAACAGGTTGTGGACCATCTCATCTATTTTTGGTGTCCTTATGGATGGAACTAATTACCTCCTGAGAAGGCTTACTCTTCACCATATACTATGAATTTTATCTAAATCTCTATTTCAGATGTAAATGTCTATGTTGCAGCATCCTAAATTTAAGTAACATTCACCATAACTGCATATTTTTATCTACACTGCACAACCGTCTTCTACAACCACTACTGGAAACTGTGCCTCAGTAGTTCCTGGCCAATAAAACAGTGAAGTCACAGAGGAAGAGTGTGCAATTTGCCCTCACTTTGATCACTGCCTCCTTTCACAAGTAGCCCCTTTATTGAAATGGAAAATTTCAAGATGCAATACAGTATTCACCATGAGTACTTCAATCAGATTCACGAAAAGCAGATGCAAATAAGACACAAAGCGTCTTTCTTGTAGCTTTTAGGATTTCTCTCCTTATATAAATCACTATGTTTCATTTGAAATGACTGTGTGAGAAAGGTTTATTTGATTTTTAAATCTGTACTAGATTATTTGACTTAAATACACATTGTAGTGAAATCAATTCTGTCATATCACTTCAAAAAGGTCACTATTAAAAATGCAACCAGACAATTTGGAACTCTGTATTTAATACATAGTAATTAGTACTCTTGTTACTTTAAAGTTATTCCTTCAACATAAATGCAGGGAAAAAAAAAAAAAAAAAAAAAAGTTTGTTTAAGCTTGGCTCTGTCTTAGAGTAACATTGGAGTTTTCTTCTTTTCCTAATCATATGTCCTGACCCTTTACATGGTCATCCAGCATCAAAAGAGACTATTGCTGAGAATTACAGCAGTTAAACAGACTGTTAATTTTCTGTTGTCCTTTAAGGTAGCTTTATGCTCTTCTGACACTTCAATTAAAAACTCAAATTAAAGGCAAGTTCCTGTGTATCCTACTGAGATTTATACAGGGGTCAGAAATAAAGAGCTCATTGTGATATTTGTTTGAAGACTGCACATAGACACACAAAACTTTTTTTTTTTTTTGGTGGAGATAGAGTGGAAGGCGTGTGAATTTTAAAGGGAATAGAATATTCTCCTGTGTAGGATTTTGACAAAGGCTAAGGCTGGAAGCACTAGGTCTAGTCATACCTAAGTCAAAGAAGAATGAAGGCATTCGCTAACAACAGGCAGCATGGTATTTAATGTTTGTGTGCTTCCTAAAACTAGGGGAGAAATGGCAAGAAAGAGCTATAGATCACTTGAAGTGATGAAATAAATCTGAATTTTTCTCACTTCATAAATACTTCAGAAAAAGAAAATGATTTAACCTTCTCCTATCTCAGTTTCAGTTCAGCCTCTATTCTATGCCTATCGATGCACAAATACTTCCCATGAATAAAAAACTTGTGCAGTAAGTTACTGCTATAGGGTCAAGAGTGCAGAGCAACTATGTTATTTTTGACTGATGATGAATAGTTTAGAGCTCATCTTCCATTTCAGAGAGAGTGCTCTGTTTTTGCCCTTAATTAGAGAACTGTGCATTATTGCTTTGCATGTTTTGTTGATTTTGCATAATAAAATAAAATATTACAATAAAATAACAACAAAAAAACCACATTCAAAATACAATGTATGCTGCAATGTAACATGCTGCAATGTAACATGCTGCTTCTGACTATGTTATGACATACTTTTCTATACTTTTTAATAATATTTGTGTCATATGTTTGGTGAACTAAATATCAGCTACCTGAATCTCACAAATCACATATTATCTCTTTTTTCAACTGCAAGATTTTACTGGAGTTTGATAGTTTTTCTTTTCCACATCTCATTTTAATACTTTATAATCTGCTTCAAAACTTGAGATATTTTCTCTACCAGGTCTAATCTTCAAATTTAAAATTGGTCACTTGACTTTTGAGAGGAAGCAAACCTTGCAAAACTCAAAATAAAACTCACAACAGGACAAGGGATTGCACTCTGAAGAGAAGCACTTCAAATCTTCTTT
>JAOWBP010050653.1:0-18536 GCA_028571105.1 Tragopan temminckii | reverse complement strand
CCCACAAGTCCTACTTTGTTTTCTCCCCAATTCTCTCCCTCATCCCACTGAAAAGGGGGGGGGGGGGAGGGGGGGGAGAGTGAGCATGTGTGGTGCTTAGCTAAACCATAACACACCTCCACTCAGGGGGAATCTTAGCAACTCTTAGCACTTTCTTTCTTTCTTTCTTTTTTTTTTTTTTAATTTTTTATTTTTAGCAATGCAAAGTGTCAGATGCCTCATTTTCTCTTCAACAGAAAACCGCACATCTCCCCTTGCAGAAGACTCCACCACCACGGAAGAAATGCAGATCCGGTTGGTGAATGGCCCGAATCGCTGTGCTGGCAGAGTGGAGGTGTTTCACAACAGGCAGTGGGGAACAGTGTGTGATGACAGCTGGAATTTAAGGAGTGCTAAGGTGGTGTGCCGGCAGCTGGGCTGTGGGACAGCGGCATCAGCTCCAGGCAAGGCTCACTTCGGAGGAGGGTCTGATCCCATCTGGCTGGACGACGTGGAGTGCAGTGGCACTGAAGCCAGCCTCTCCCAGTGCAGACTGAATAACTGGGGAAACCATAACTGCAACCACGAGGAAGATGCGGCAGTGGTGTGCTCAGGTGATCACAGGGATGATGCTGGAAGCATGCTCAGGAACACAGAGGTTCTGCACAAGTTTTCCTTGCAGTGGGATGTAGTCAGCTCTGACTTGATCCCACAGCACCACATTATGATGGGGATGTTTTTGCAAGGGGAAATTCATGCATGCTAAAGACGCAGTGAGCACATAGGCAGCATATTGTGTCCCTGTCCATACCTGCTGGAGTGCATGGGCATGCAAAGCACATGTATCTTGCACATCCCTTAGTCTCTCAGTCCTCCTGCTGCTTAAGGAGCCCACATCACACTCTCTGCTCTTCCCTACAGGCACCAACCCCTTGCAGGTGCGACTGCGGGACAGCTCAAGCCCCTGTGCAGGACGTGTGGAGGTTCGGTACAACGCCACCTGGTACAGCATCTGCAACAAAAGCTGGAGCTCGCTGGAGGCAGAGGTGGTCTGCAAGCAGCTGGGCTGTGGACCAGCACAGGCTGAAAGCGCAGGAACCCGGGTCAGCCAGGGTCTCAACTACATCTTTCTGGAGGGGCTGCAGTGCCGTGGTGCTGAGTCACTTCTTCTGGAGTGCCAGCAGAACAAGATTGGCCCAGGGCTGTGCCAGCAACACGTGGCAGCCACTGTGGTATGCATGGAGCCAAGAGGTGAGTGCATAAAGTCCACCAGCAGTGGGAAGAGCAGCCCAAAGGGTGGATGCAGCCCTTTCACTTCAAAAGGAGAGGTATAAAGGCTGTGGCACATGCTTGTCAGAGCAAGCTTTTCCTTGGTGGATATTGTTTGTTTTCTACAAACAATGAACACAAATATCACTGCTTGGAGCATCAGAGATGCTTTTCTGATCTTAGAAGAAGCTGGTTTGTCCAGTTTCCTCTGGCATCTCAGATTTCTCAGCCCTCAAGGACTCTCTGTGCTCTCCTGACAGCCTTTCTGAAATATGTTAGAGAAGGAATGATGGATGGGGGTCAGAAGTATGTCCTTCTTTTCTACGCATAGTCTTTGATTCCATATAATGAAGAGGACAACACCAGTGAGGTGATGGCAGTCTTGTAAAGTTATCAGCACAGCAGGACTGAGGAATGTGAAAGCCTTCTCAAAGCCTACTGCCTATCAGATACCCAAGGAGATGATTTTAGGTGGGGTACAAACACACAAAGGACATAGTGCAGTGCTGCAGGCATCACAGCATCACAGGCAGCACAAACTAGGATTAGTTGTGGGTTAATACAAAATCTAAGGAAAGCCTTTCTTGGTCACTGAAATGCTGAGGTATGAGGCTGTTTGGTGTCAGATTTTCTCCCATCTATGTTGCTGGCTGGAAGTGGGATCCTGACCTGGGTTCTCCCTGCAGGCTCTCCATCGTCCTGCTCTGCGCTGGTAGCGCTGCTCATCCTGATGGTGATGGTGAGCGGGGTCCTGCTGTGGCTCTACCTGAAGAGAAGGTGCACTGGAGCAGCCCAAGCTGCAGGTGGGTCCCCTCACCTTAGTTCAAGGTCCCTATCCCTGTACATCAACCCACTGATGCAGCACAAAGAGATGGGGTTAAGGCTAGGGGATTCAGTGGTTGCCAAACCAACAACAGCTGTATGTTCTTACCTTTATCTGCTCTGCAGCCCTTAGATGTCCCAGGGAGCAAGGTGCCTCTGCTATGCCCTTCCAGACTGCTGGAGCCATCTACCATCCAGCTGAAGGACAATTCCACAAGGATGCTGATACAGAGACAACTGAGCTCATCAGAGAAGATGCTCTCTTGTGATGCTGGTACAATCCCTTCTGCAGAAGCAGCACTATCAGTCCATGCTGTGGGGTCATCAGCCAAGCTCATTCCTCTTTTCCTCCTGCACCTCATTCTTCAGAGCAAATGCTTTTTCCCTTAAGCTCCTGCAGAACTACAGGAAGCCCTCACATGCTTTTGAGGAGACTGCAAAGCACAGCTGATGGGCTGGACATTTATAAAAGTCAGTACCAATGACTTAGGAGCCCTAAAACAGCTATCCAAAGTCTTCTGAAGGTTATTTGATCTAGGTCAATTTCAGAGGTTTTCTGATGGCATGTACCAGACAGTAAGACAGCCTGGTGGCCATGCAGCCTGACACCCGGCTGAGCAGAGTAGCAGGGAAGCTGAAACAGGACTAAAACTGCTAACAAATTAAAGAAGAAGCATGTCCCCAACACTTCCAGCTGTGGTGAGCACTAATGCTGTGAGATGTAATGCTCTGTGTTCCTCTGCAGGGGAGCCAGCCAGGCCTGCCTAGTGCCTCCCGCACTGAGTGGCTTCCCTCAACCTAGCAAACGTAGGCAAGCCCCCATTTCTTGTCTATACCAGGCACAAGATTGTATTCTTGGCTGAGCTAACAGTATTGCCAGCAGGTCAAGAAGCAATTCCTCCCCTCTCTTTAGCACTGGTGGGGGTGCACCTGTAATGCTGGATCCAGTTCTGGATCTGCCAATACAAGAAAGACATGGACACACTGGAAAGAGTCTAATGGCATTCAAAAAGGAAGATGTATGAACATATGCAGGTGTGTATCTGCAAAGGTGCTTTCACAGACACAGAGTGCCCAATGTGAAAAAAATTGACCTCCAGAAGACATTTGGGAAGACCAAGGATAACATCTCAAATGCAACAGATAAGTGCTTCCAAGCAATGGTCTATTGACTGTGAGTTGTTTAGAGCACTATCTCAGGTTTTTCAGATAGACAGAACAAACACTCTGAACTATGGCAGACAGAGACTTCTGTGAGATTCTCAGTGATTACTGCACCTCATGGAATGTTAAATGGGGTCAGGTTACCAAGGGTGACTGGGTACAGAGAGGGAGACGGCATGGCAACGTTCTGCCTCTTTCAGTCTTGCCAGCTCCAGGCAATATGGGTAGGTTGTGCCTGAACATGTCCAGTCCTATCTCCGACTTTGGAGGGGTTGGTTTCTTTCTAATGCTCATCAGTGCTAATCTATGTATCAGCTATTTTCATTATTTACAATAGATTACAAACCATATACAGCAAAATAAATTCCTCTTGCCTTACTGCCTTCATTACTTAGCCATATGATGAAGAACAGTGATCTGGAGCAGAATGCAGCCAGCAGCCAGCTACACAGACATGCTATGGATGCTGCATCTGCAAATACAGTGACTCATTAAGGGACTGAGATACATTAATCAACTGCATCTAAAGGAGGATAGTTCATGGACAAACTCAGCGTCCTTCTTAAATCAAAGTCTTGACATTAGGAGCAATAATAAAAAAAAAAATAAACCCCATGCAAACCTTCTGACTCCGGCGTCTCACTCCAGGTAACCTGTGCTCTAGATCTCATGTGAAAGCAAACATGAGGTCATCCAGAGTGTTCTGCAGGATATCCAGATGGCAGAAAACCAGAAATAATTTCCTTCAGCAGAGAGGCCATTCATTTCCCTGCTAACTACTGAGCTGTTAGTCATATTGTCATCACCAGGTGACACATGAATGCAGAATATGAGAAAAACTAATTCAGAAACAATTGTCTGATAATAGCCATTCTGGAGATTAAATCACCAGAAAAAAAATCTTTCTGAGCTCCCTTGAGAGCACAGCCCAGTAAGTACCAAATCAGCGACACCTGAGATGCTTTCAGGGACCCCAGACACTGGCATATAGGATAGTCTGTAAGAAAAAAAGGAGCTGGATACCCCAGCTCATCTTTAATGGTCTTAGCAGTTAATTCAACTCCAGGTCTCTACTGACTGCTAGTAAGGCTTGACGTGCTTGATTCAGCTCCACCTACCCAGGCAGCAAGTGGCAGTGGAGTTATTTTTAGGTATCTTACGCAGAAGGGATCTGGCATATAATGCAGTTACAGATGCCTTGCAGAAACATTACAGGCAGCCCCACAGCATGTGCACCCTGATGCAGGTGATGAACCTGCCGTAAGAAGAGGCTGTAATGGGACATCTGGGCTGAATCCTGGGGATGGGGAAATGTGGATACAGCATGAAGATATGGGGTCTGCGCTGGCACTTCATGAGCATCTATTCCAAGGAAGATGTGTCCCCACTTTAAAACAACAACTGGGTGCAGATTGTTGGAGCAAGTCTCATCTTCGTCTTCCGATCTCCACCTCATTACTAGGAAAATGCACAGGTGATCTGGGTTGTGAATGCAGATGTGTAAAACACTGGGTATGTTGCACACAGGCTTAATAGCAACTGGTGAACTAGCCACCAGGAACACCTCAAAAGCAAGCAGGGGTTTAGAAATGGCCTCAAACCAGCAATGATACAAGAGACATCATTAAATAACCATCCTTTAATTAGTGTGCAGAGTGCTGAGGAGTGTACACCTGCTTTCAAACCGTACAAAATGGGGACAGAGTAGGACTGGGATCATGAGGAGTCTGAGGGTTGGCACCTCCAGTCCCACAGACCCAGTGTGGAAGAAGGTGACCGTGACACCAGGTCCCTCCAAAGTGGCTCAGATGTGAGGATGGGACTCTGCTGGTGCCCCAAGCGACTTGCTTTTGCAAGAAAAGGTCTACATGCCACCCTCTGCCCAGCAGCAGCTATCAAAGAGAACAAATTCAATTTCAGCAGCAGCTCAGGTGGCTCTAGATCTGGTGCTGCCACTAGGGATGCACTGTATGGAAACAAAGAGGACCCAAGACTGGTTTTCTGCTCTCCCCTTCCTCATACAGATCCTGCAAACAATTTGTGTATCCCCCCTTTTTTGCTTCCTACCAGCCTCACAAGCACCATGGCACAGAAAAGAGGGTGTTTCCAACTTGAGATGCCACGCTTTTTCCTCCAGAGTGGGAGAGGTGAGGTGGCTCTTGTGTGGCTCAGCACCTCTCCTCCATCACCTCCAAGAGATGCTCCACCAGCAGCATAATGGGGACCAGTACCCCCTCTTCCCTGCTCCGGCTCCCATGGTCACCCAACTCTTCCTTTGCGCCTCGAGGCCAAATCTTAAGAACACACAAATTGCAGCCAGTGGAATGCTGACTCTGCTTTATGTCCACTGGAAGCAGCCTTCTGTACCAGCAAAATGCCAGTGTGGACCCTGCACAGCAGGGGAAAGGACGTTGTCATCATCAACCTGATCATCAGTAGCAGAGTGAAATATGGACGGGACATTTACACCCTAAAAGAAATGTGAGGTGCTCAGGCATTGCTGTTCCCAATCATACTTTACACCAATGCACTTATTCTCCTCAAAAATTGACAGCTCTGTCTCCTCCTGCTGCAGGACTCAGTGTACCCCTACTACAAGGGGATATCCAGGAGCTCCCAGCCCATGTCTTGCACTCAAGGAAAACAGCAATGTGGCTCCAAGCTTAATGCAGACATGCTGATGGAGCCTGCTGCAAGGCAAGGTTGAATTATGGGAACTTACAGGGATGACTGGACAGCTCTTCTTGAAACACTGAGGGGAGGAGAAGCATTCCGTAGTATCAGCTAAATACAGGACTTCCTACAGTGCTGTCAGAGCTCTGGATGTCATCTCTCAGCTGCACCGCAGCCTTGGTCAAAGCAGCTTGCCTCTGCAAGCCACTGTAGCACAAGACTCCCAGTACCACAAGCTTCAGCTTGTACCACCAGCAAGTCTGCAGCCAGCAGTGCTTGAGGACAGCACGTTACCTCTGTGCAGGTCGGGGGACAGGAGTCTGCAGCAGCCCCAGCCTGAGGACTCAGTGACCATCCCTGTGAGATCACTTCATTGGAAGCAGGAGAGAGCAGCGCATGTCAGGGTTTGGCAGAGAGAAGCCATGCAACACAGGCCCCAGTGGGATGGGGGTCAGGAGAAGACCTGCAGCAGCACCCACATTTTGGCCTCCTCTCCAGGTCCCCTGCACATGGCTTACTTGTGTAAGTGGGCCAGCCTGGGGCTGCATGCATGCTTGTAGCATGCTCACTTCTTGCTTCCGGCTTCTTGGCCTCAAAACACTCATCCTGTGCACGCTGCTCTGGTTCAGCCATCACGGTGCACGCGCTGGTGCTGCAGCAGGTTGGAGGGGTGAGCAAAGCCCTTGTCACAGACACTGCACTTGTAGGGGGTCTCGCCTGTGTGCACCTTCTCATGCACTGCCAGGTAGGCCAAGTCCTTGAAGAACTTGTGGCAGAAGCTGCATTTGTAGGGCCGCTCCTGGCTGTGCACACGGTGGTGCTGCAGCAGCAAGGAGGGGCGGGCAAAAGCTTTCCCACACGCTTCGCATTTGTAGGGTCGCTCCCCAGTGTGTGCCCGCTCATGGATCACCAGGTAGGATGACTGCTTGAAGGCCTTCCCGCAGGTTTTACAGACAAAGGGCCGCTCACCTGTGTGCACACGTTCATGAGAGGAAAGCGCATTGGACTGCTTGAAACCTTTTCCGCAGAGTGGGCAGACAAAGGGGCGGTCACCCGTGTGCACACGCTCATGAACCTTGAGGCTGTGGCCATAGGTGAACTTCTTACCGCAGACACCGCAGACGTGGGGCTTGTCGTCGCAGTGCTGCCTCTGGTGCAGGAGAAGAGCATTGGAAGTGGGAAAATCCTTCCCACAATCTGCACACTTGAAGGGTTTCTCGGTGCAGTGGGTCAGGGTGTGACGCTGCAGCTCATAGGGTGTCTTGAAGCTCTTGTCACAGCAGGCGCAGTGGAAGGGACGTTCACCCGTATGGATGCGCCGGTGCTCCTGGAGGTTAGAAGAACGTTTGAAACGCTTCCCACAGAGCTCGCATCGGAAGGGACGCTCCTCTGTGTGCACCAAGCGGTGGCTCTTGAAGTCTGAGTGTCGCTTGAAAGAAGCCTCGCAGAGATCGCAGCGGAAAGGCCGTTCCTCATTGTGCACAACCTCATGGCTGAAGAGCTCCCAAGCACGTTTGAAGGCTTTCTCGCACACACCACACTGGAAGGGCTTCTCGTCCACAATCACCTCACGGATCTCAAACTCAGCGGCCCCGCTTGCTCCACGTTTCAGGTGTGGGGGCAGCACCACTGCTGCCTCCTCCAGCTCACCCGCCGCGCTGCCCAACACCAGCTTGGCTGTGGAGTAAATGCCGTGCTCATCAATCAGTTGCACAAAATCTGGCTTGGGACGAGCATCCCCGTGAAGAGGTGGCTTGGGGGAGCAAGACCGAGAAGCTTTTCCTTCCTCTTCCTCCTCTTCGCTGCTCTGCGGCAACATGGGGGCTTCCTCCAGCCCGTTCTCCCCAAGGTTTTTCTTCCGTTGGAAGTCACTGGACTGGCCCCAGATCAAGCGCAGCCTCTTTCCCCTTGAGGGCCCTGGCTCTTCAGCTCTTTCTCCTTCTCCTGGAGATGTTGGGACCAGGCTTGTTTTGGGCTTCAGTTTCAGCCGGTGCTTCCTGCATGGCTGCAGCTCCTCACGTTCTTCTCCTACTCTTTGGCCTGGGCTTTCCATGCCCTGTGGGATGAGAGAACCTCGTCCTTGCCAGCACCGTGCTGAACATCGAGGAGAACCAATCCTGTCTTGCTTCAAGGAGTCTTTCTCCATCTGTAGTTGGGTTGTATCTTCCTCCAGAGTCTCCTCCTGCTCTTCATCTTCAGGTTCATCTTCAGAAATGCAGACCCGCCGCAGAGAGAAGGGAGAATCAGAAGCTGGAGAAGCTGGCTGCTCTTCCATGGCTCCAGATGCTGGATGCCAACCCAGACAGGAATCTCTGCAAAAATAAGGAAAGGGAGATGTAAGCCATCGGGGAGCAGAACTACAAAACTATGGCTATGAAGACAGTGTGGAGAAAGGCAGGTCACAGCTAAGCCCACGTGCAAGGAATACAGAGAGTCTGCCAAACCTGTCAGCAATTTCAGGTTGGCAGGGAGGTGCTAGTGGTGAACAATCAAAAATACTTCTTGGAAACCTTATAACTCATTAACCTATTATTAGACACTGAATCAATTCACCCACATAGACCACTTGCAAATTTACCCGTGTCTACTTGATTGGAGCAGTGGTTGAAAGCCTCACTACTATACCTAGAAGCTGGGAGTTGTACCAGCTACCAGCAGCTGCCAGGCAGGGTATGCAAAGCTCCTCAGTCTGTGCTTGGTCTCACTGGGTGTCTGCACAACCCTGCACGCTGTCTGCCACGAGAAGCCGATGTTCTGGATGCATTCAGAGGATGCCAACATGTGCTGGTGCCCTTACACAAAGTCAACCTCGAGTTTATCAGCTTCCGTGGATTCAACAACAACAGCTTGTCTACTTCCACAAGTTTATCGGGCAGTTTTCAGACTGTTATCTTTCTTTGTACATCTCTTTCTGGTCCACGTTTCTCTGGGCTCCATCCAAACCCTCCACTACCTCCTGTTAAAGGAACTCAGGCAGAATGGGATTTGTGACATCAGTGTGTGGCTCGTACAGAGAGCTAGTGTCTCCAGTAAGGACAAAGTGACCTTCAGCCTCTGCAAAAGCCAATATGACTGCCAGATTTGGGGCTCAAAGTCATTGTCTCAAAGGCTCTATCAGGAGGAAAGCCTGGGGATGCAGTCACAGACACGCAGGCTGGCTTTGCTGTCCCAACCCAGATGCCACACAGAGATCAGTTTAGACCTGACTGATAAGTGAGGGAGGAAAACAAGGATGAAACATGATCGATCCCCTTGTACAGCTGTAACAACACATGAAATCACACCCTGCAAGTGCATGATGAGCAGCTGCCTAAAGTGAGAAGCAATCTGCAAATAGCCAAATTTGAAAGACCCAGTTTCACCTTTGAAGTCATGAGATATCATGATAAGAGGAAGCAGTGGAGAGGATTTCAGGAGCAATCACAGGGATCGACATCCAGAGACTGCTGGTGGTGCTGAATCTGCAAGAACTGATAAACTCTGGACACAAAGATGGAACTTCAGGCAGGCTGAGCTGTGAGCAAACACAATGTTATTAATAACAGAGTGGTTCCATTAATAGTAAGAGCTTAAATGAATAAGAAGCGTTCCAGGGAACAGTACTTATTGTCTCTCCTCCCACCCCTGCTGGAGCTCAAGTTATAAGAAAAAACAAAATAAAACAATTCACAACAGAACTGAGTTTCGGTGCAAGATTTGGCTTCACTGCCACAGAGAAAGAATGATCAGCGTGAAGCTTTGTCCCTCATACACATCTGCAAACCAGAGTGCCATAAAAAGGGGAACTTGGGAAGAAGTCAGGGATAAATGAGACAGGAAATCCTAAAAGACAAAGTGAAGGAAATCTGGGTTAGCTTATGAATTTAGCAAGCTGAAAAGAGGAGAGAAGGTAATTGTTAATTATGTGATGAAGAGAAAACAGGGACAGGGATGAGAGAAAAAGGCATCTGTTAAACATACTATGAACAGAAAAGGGTAAAGGAGATGTGAGTTTGAGTAAATCAGATTAGGAGCAAAGGAAACCAGTGAAGGATAAAATGAGAAGAAATCTGAATCTAGCCAAAGTCACCTGCTGAGATAGCATCTTCCCATCGGATAACACCTCCAAGGCATTTTAAATTTCTTCCTCAAAAAAGAAGGGACATGAAGTGTGACATTAATGGGGAACGGAGCTAAGTGAAGTGCTGATTTATTCCAGGCCACCATGAATGCACTTCCACTGTTAGGTTTCAAACACACAGTTCTGGGACTGTTCACTCTTGGTGATACATGTGGATGTTCATGGTGGGAAATTTATGGGGCCACACCAAGCAAGTGGTCACACACTTTTGTTTTGGTCATGTAGACAGTTAAAGTGGCTGTGGTTTTATTGAAGGGTAAAACAGAAAGCACCAAGGGGAAAGTGAAAAATAGCAAGGGTTTGTTTAAGCAGAACTACTAAAGCAAAGAACCTCTGGGAAGAGTCAGGTGAGCACAGGTGAGGAAAAGCATCAAAATGCAGTTGGAGAGGTGTTCCCAATGCAGGCAGCAAGCAAAACCCTGGTGAAAAGCACTTTGGAGAAGATGGTGCAAAGCTGATTTTCTGTATATGAGGTGGTGAAGTAACAGAGAGAATCATGAGGGTGGGTCAGGTAACCCATGGAACAAGAGCTTGGGCTACTGCAGGCACAACCCATGGGTCACACGTGTCCCAGAACAGCTCACAGTGACATCATGATGGTGGCTCTTCCCCACCAAGTAGCTGAGCACGCGCTCATTGCTTGGCATCAACCAAACTATTAATGCTGTCTGAGCTGAAAACACAGCACAGGGAGGTGTATTTTATACATATAATACAGTGTATACATGAATTATATATATATATATATAATATTTGCAGTACCATATTCAGTCAACATAAATATATTTCTCAAATGGAATGTATAGAGTTGCAATCAGATATTCAACTCAAAAATCTGACTGCATCTCTTTACCAGACTGTTATAAGAGAAAAATATTCTCTGCTTCACAGCCATGCCTTATTCATGCTATTGCTCTTGGCAGTCCCCACACTTGTGAACAGCCATTATCAAGGATGAAGCACAGGAAGAGTAACATTTCATCAAAAATCTCTGATGAACACCTTGAAAAATAAGTTTTGTTACTTGTATACATTACATAAATAACTATATTCTATATTTTACAAATGCTGCTCCAAAAGTAAAACCTCCTGTTTTAGTATGTTGGCCCACAAAGTCAAAGGTGGATGTAGGTGGGATGGATGTAGAGGTTGAACCTTCTCACCAATATTCCATTACATGCTCTTGCCATGTGACAGATGGCAGCAGAATGGCATATGACAAAGAAGTGCATAAAATGCGAAAGTGCATCACTGAATTTCTCCATGTGGAAAAAAATGCACCCACTGACATTCATCAAATCTTGCTGAACATTTATGGAGACCAAATAGTGGATGTGAGGACAGCAAGTCAGTGGGTGGTAATTTTCAGCAATGACAACTGCTATGGTGGATCATCTCCGCTAGTACAGGTTTTAACAAGTATGGCACGCAGGCTCTTGTTCATTGCTGGTCAAAATGCATCACTAATGGTGGTGACTGTGTTGAAAAATATTGCTCAATAGCTGAGAATTTGCTTTATCAGGTAGTTACTGTGCTCACTGTATTTGCCATAGTTTCCATGGACATAAATAGGAGGCATTACTTTTGGTGCAACCTACATATAAGCATCCCTAGACAATTCCCTTTCACTCAATGTGGCCCAGGCAAGCCAAAAAGTTGGGCGCCCATGGGCTACTAGGTGTAACCTGAAGCTGAGAAGGAATGACCACAGCCTATAGATATAATCAAGGATATATATCAGAGAAAGGATATGTAATAGAGAAAGAAAAGAATAATTTACGTTAAAGGACGTTGCTAGGACACATGTCTGAAATGGAGAATAACTTATGCTAAAGGACAGTGCTGGAGTAAGTGCAAAGTAACACAAAGCAGTGATGGACAAAATATTTAAGATGAATTAGTTCCAACTACAACTTGGAAGAAACAGCTGTTTTTGTTGTTGTTTTTTGTTTTCATTTTCCTCCTCAATGCAAATGGATCATTTCAGCCCAAACTCTCCAGTATGCTCCTGTTTCCTTCAATACCAACAGAGATCTTTCATCACAGTACTTCTAAAGGAACACCAGAAGCCAGCATGTCCCAGTCCCAACCCACCATCAACACAATCTCTCCCTGACCCACTCTTCTCCTCCTCGCTTTACAACCAATACACCCCAATCAGTCCCAGTATCACTCAGACCCACCCATCTCACTGCACTTCCCCATCTCATTACAACCAGTCCTTCCCTATGTGTCTGAGTCCAGCCCCTGCACAAGAAAGATGTGGAACTCTTGGAGCAGGTCCAGAGGAGGACCACTAAGATGATCAGGGGGCTGGAGCACCTCTCCTATGAAAAAAGGTTGAGGGAACTGGGCTGATTTAGCTTAGAGAAGCCTCTGGAGAGTCCTCATTGTGGCCTTCCAATATTTGAAGGGAGCGTATAAACAGGAGGGGGTATGACTGTTTACGAGGGTGGATAGTGATAGGACAAGGGGGAATGGTTTTAAACTAAGACAGGGGAGGTTTAGGTTGGATATTAGGAGGAAGTTTTTCACACAGAGGGCGGTGAAGCACTGGAATACGTTGCCCAAGGAGGCTGTAGATGCCCCATCCCTGGAGGCATTTAAGGCCAGGCTGGATGTGGCTCTGGGCAGCCTGGTCTGGTGGTTGGTGACCCTGCACATAGTAGGGGGGTTGAAACTAGATGATCATTGTGGTCTTTTTCAACCCAGGTCATTCTATGATTCTATGACGATTCTTGCTACAAAAAGCAACCTGTCCTACTATGCCCCAGTGTCACTCAGTACCAAAATGGGCCCTCATCTCATTCCCATCCTCATTACAACCAGACCCTCCCAGTACTTCCCGATCTCTCCTTTGTATTCCCGTGGAAAATCTCTATAAGTATTTAAATGTTCCAACCCTTTGTGCAATGTTTAGCAAGGAAGAAGGAACGGAAATGGTGTGCTTAGTTTGCAGTTTATAAAGGTCTGCAGAAAATCTCCAGAACTGTTTCAATGTCTCAACTACTGACACACTGCTTAGCTGCGAAGAAGGAACAGAAATTGTGTGCTGAATTCGCAGCCTGAATTAGGAAACCAAAAATGCTTGTCAAAGAGAGAGCAGAATACATCGGAGGATGGACAGCCCTACCCACACGTTTAGGCAAGTTCCCTTGTTGCAAGAGATGCCAAAGTGACCAACGTGACAAGGGACAGTTTCTCTGCCTTCATATCCAATGAGAGGGAAGGATTCTACCCTTCCCCCTCCCACACATTTGCAAATATTGAATCCCACCTACTCCCATCTTACATACCAATTATGGATACACATATGAAACATCCCCTTTTTGCAACAAACAAAAAGGATTACAACTCAGTGGTCAAGTATGCATCTGCCACCCGAGTATTACCAGACCAGAGACTATGCTGGAACCAAAGGTGGTGATCCAAATCTTCCTTCCCTGCTTATTTAGTCCTTCTTTTCCTCTCCTCTTCACTCTCTCTCTTTTTATCTTGCATTAGAATGTAACGGAAGACATATCATCACAGCTTATCACCAATAAGCAATAGATATATGAATACATACACACTCTGTATTGTGTGTCTTGTGCTAAGTATAGCAGGCGATCTAAATAAACATTTAATCAATTATTTAGTGTCACTTCACTTTAATTTAGCCTGAGGGAAGGGAAAAGGGGAAGCCATAGTTTGTGTAGCACTGGGAGCAGCATTAGTGGCAGCCCAACAAGAAAAACGTGGTACAAGCAGAGGCATTGATGTTTTAAACAGATGACCTTGACATCAGGTCTTTCAGTTCAAACATCTCATCCTGCAAAATTAATAATGTGCCACAATATCCAATTTCTGCTGTGGCATGAGGTGGAATTTCTGAAGTTACAGTGGATTTGGAAAACAATAAATCATCTCTCTCACCCACAACTGTTTACTCTGCACACACTCAACTTTTACAGTATAGCTCTCTAAATATGTGAAATTGCACCAATGTAAAATAAAACTCTAATTAAAGCAACTTCCCCTAAAAAAGTGGAGGAAGTAGCAGCAGTACTGTGGCTATCTACTTTCTAACTCAGCAGAATTTAAAGAATCAGAATAATGATATTCTGAAAAGTATTCTGAAAAGACCTTTGTATTTAGTCCGAGCAGTTAAGCAAGTTGAGAAAATATATGAGGGACAGCCTGTGCCACCTGGAAGATCTTTTAATTTACTAGAAGCAATCCTAAAGAGGACTGATTGCTCTCTCTAAAGGAGTTGGACAAAAACAGTTAGAAAATCATATGCCTATCTAATAGGAATAAAAATATGTTGTTAACTGAAGAACACTCTAAATGCCACATACGTCATGTTTGTGGGGAATCTGGTGCTAAATCATTGGCAGATGTCCTGATTATGGGTGAGGGTTTCACATGCAGTAAAGCAGCTCCCTCACTGTGAGCTATTGAGACTCAGCCCTCAACAGCACCCCCTACATACACACTGAAGGTACTCCAACAGCTCCAGTATAGGCTGAAATGGTGAAGAGATAATTCTGCTAAAGCACGTATCAGTGAAGGGAAAACTCTACAGTTTACATGGTAAATTGGTTATATTGGACTATGTGAATGATCTGGGAGATTTTTATGCACACTCACAAAAGTGGAAGTAGTCTTTGGCTTGCGTAAAACCCGCAGGCGAGGACTATTCTCAAGCCTAACTATTCCTGATTAGCTGAAGTGATAACAGCTCACATTCCTTGCACAAGGAGGAGCAAAACTGAGCAATACAAGAAGGAATTGTCACTATTTTAAACCACATATTACCCCCAGTCAAATGGAGTGGTAGAAATAGAAAATGGTTTATTTCACAAAATGAATTTAGCTTCACTTACAGAAAATGTCTGACACTACAGTTATATAAAACTGTGCTGGTCAAATTACCATCTCCTTATGCTATGCTTGTGATTTTTAACTAAATCTTGCAGTCCCCTTACCTGAACAGTAGTGGTACTAAACATAAAATTAAGGTATAATGAATTAATCCTTCTTTTTAATGGGATAACCTGTTTGCAATTCTTCACCAAAGTGATTCTCTGTTTTCTTTTACAGCATCCTGCAGCATGACAAATAGAAAAGCCGTGCTCATGCTGCCATTCCAGTCACTAATGTCACTAACATTGTCCCAAAGCCTAAGTTCTGTAGTTTGGTGTACAAGGAGCTGATGTGCACACAAGCACAAGACAATTATTTCATTTCTGTAGAGATGAGTGCTAAGTGGTTCATCCACAAGGCTAGTGTGTCTTTGCTGTAGTACCGGATTTCTTTTGTGGACCAGGGACACAGAGTCACCTCAACTCTGACTCCACTGATAGCATTTACCTGCTAATTTTCATTTCAGTTTCAAGTGGTAGTGCTTTCTACTATTGATCCCATTTAGAATCATAAAAGTTGGAAAAGTGCTCTAAGATGTCTACTCCAACTGTCAAGCCATTACCACCATGCCCACTAACCCTTGTTCCTGAGTACCGTATCTACCTTACTAACGCAAGCCATTCTATGATTTTATGACTCCGTGATTCTACAATCTTCTTAATGTTCTTTTAAACCAAGCCATTCTGGGATTCAGTGATTCTGTAACGTGATTACACACATACTACTAACTTTAAGTGTCCTTGCAGGGTAAAGCAAGCAAATTTTACAGGTTTGTGGGCTTACAGGTCTGGATGGCATGCATTTCTTTCTAGGTGGGATCTAAACATCACAGATGGTCCAGTGTGGAAAAGAGAGGTGACACTGCCAGCCAACATGTGTACAACATTCATTCAGTTCAAACAAAAGTCATCTCTGATGATCAAAAAGCATGCAGTACAGAAGCCCATCACTGACACACAGATCTATCTCACTGAATTGCAAGCACCAAGCTGATGTGCCCAAATCAGAAGCATGATGGTCCCCTTCAGCTAATGAAGAGACAGGCAGTTACACAGGACAAGTCAGCTTTTGGCTGAAATGCTTCAGAAGTTTCTCTCTCTCTACTGGCTGTAAATTAAGATACTGTCTGCCTGCCACACGTTAAGTTTCAAGATATATTCCCTCCGAGATGGAGGGAATATTTGGAGGACGTAAGTGGGTACTTGAAGTCAGCTTGAATCTCTATAACATCTCAGATCAGCCTTCTCTGTCTAAGAGGTCACACAGTTCCCGTGCCACTTCATCCTCTCCCGATGATACTGCCTCTAGTCCATAAAGCTTTCTTGTTCTGGTGGTAGGGATATGTTACATATTGAGGTTCTCTTGTGCAGCCAGCACCCTCCTCCAGAACAGGTTTAGCTGCTATCATGAATTCCTCATGCAACCTTCCCTCTGAGCCTCTTTGCCCCTCTGCAACATTCCCTTCAAGCCTTAAACTATTTCTGTGCTGCTTCTCACCTTAATCCCCCTTGTAGATAAATGACACTTCTGTCCTGCTCCTGTGAGTCTGTCTGATGCTCTGTGTCATGGTCATATCACCATGAGCTTCACCTTTTCCGCTCTAACAATGAAAAGCCAGTCCCCAAACAGTGGTCAGCCCATCAGCCAACCACCCCCTCAGTATAACTGTTCAGTGTGACAACGTATGATGTGAGATATCCCTTTGACCAATTTGGATCAGTTGTCTTGGTTCTGTCCTGTCCTCTCTCCCTGTGCATCCCCAGCCTTTTGTCAAGGAGGTAAAGTACTTGGCATTGTATAAGCACAGTTCAATGACACTTAAAACACTGGTGTGTGACCAACATTATTTTCATTCAAAATCCACAGCACAGCACAATGTAGCCACTATGAAGAAAGTTAACTCTATCCTAGCTGACATTAATACAGGTTGTCATCTTGCCTGCCCACAAAAATAGCTTGACGTGGCTGACCAAGTTGGAGACAGTGTCAATATTGAGATGAAGACTCTAATGCCCTGCTTTGACGGGATAAAGCACTCATGCTGTGTTAATGGGTACAAAGCACGCTGCAACAAATCACAATAAAAATAATAATAATCTGTGTTAGACTCTAAGTCTTGATTGGACATCCTCAGTATGGGAAATGATGGGTGAAATAGAAATGTATCTCTCCTCCAACACAGTTCTAGCTGTCCCCCTCCTGCCTTCCACAAATGCTTGTTGTTTCCTCAAGCCCAGAAACCGCTCTGCTTTCCCTTACTGGGAGGAGGGCTGACACACCAGAAAAGCTGTGCTGTCATTCAGTGACACTTGGATAGGCTGAAGAGTTGGACAGACAAGAACATTATGAGGTTTGACAAGGACAAGTGCACAGTCCTACACCTGGGCAGGAATATGGCATATAGGCAGAGGTTAGGGGCTCACCAGCTGGAAAGGAGCTCAGCAGAGTAAGACCTGGGTGTCCTGGTGGCCACGAGCCAGAGTGTACTCTTGCAGCCAAGGCCGATGGCATCCTGGGCTGCATTAGATAGAGTTTAGCTAAAAGGGCAAGGGAGGTTCTCCTTCCCCTCTACTCTGCCCTGAACTACTGCAGAGAATCCAGCAGAGATGACTGGGGCCTGGAGCACCACACTTATGAGGAAAGGCAGAAATCTGGGACTGTTCAGTTTGAAGAAGAGAAGACTCAGGGAGAATCTTATCAAGGCTTATAAACAACTAAAGGGCAGTTGTTGAGTGGATAGAGGCAGACACTATGCAGTGGTGCCCAGGGACATGACAAGAGCTAACAGGCATAGACTGAATCCAGGAAGCTCCATATGAACATGAAGAAAATATTCTTTACTTTGAGGGTGAAAGAGCACTGGAACAAGTTCAACAGAGAGGTGGTGGAGTCTCCTTCTCTGGTGATATTCAAAATCTGCATTACACTTTCATGTTCAGTATACCTTGTGGAAGCTGCATTAGCAAGAAGGAGAGATTCTGAGTGATGCTGTGGGAGCCTCCTGCTTACCTTTCTGGCACCTCCAAGATCAGGAAAATTAACTTCTGCATTCACCACCAGGAAAAAGGCTTCTTTGTGTGGTGCTGAGGGACCAAATTCCTTTTTCTAGCTATACCTAGGAACTAGTACTCTTCCACAAAATCCCTGTGTGCCCCCATTCCCCCACTGACGGTCCAGAACCAGCCAAGCTGGGAGGACTTGTTTGCTTATCAGATTCCCGAAACAGTCCAATTTCACAATTCTACAGCCTACATCATGTAGACTACTGCTAATGGCACAGGATTCCTGGCAGAGGTTTGACTTCTGCTAGTTGCTGAGCCAGGGGGAATGGAGGGAGGTTTTGGGATAGAGGGAGGTTTTGGGATAGAGGGGAGGAGCCAGGGCTGTGGAGAATTCTCAAATGCCACATTCCTTGGGTGCATGTCCTGCCTTCTCCCTCCAGTACTCTCTGCAGTCAATACAACATTCATCCTCCTGCCATGTCTTTGGGGTAAGTGGAGTTCTTTTCTCTTTGATTTTATCTCGGCATACTTTTGCCAGTTGTTCTCCTCTGCCATTACTGCTTTTTTTTTCTATGGCACAAAGCAAATGTGACACTGCA
>JAOWBP010050651.1:0-18538 GCA_028571105.1 Tragopan temminckii | reverse complement strand
TGGCCCTGCATGTGGCAGGGGGGTTGGAGATTCATGATCCTTGAGGTCCCTTCCAACCCTGGCCATCCTGTGATTCTATGATTCTCATTTGGCAGCTGTTTCCCAAGCTGCCCTGCAGGCTGGTCACTGCTGGTCCTCCTCGTGCATGCAGGAGCTGCTGCAGTCAGGGCTGTCTCCATAGATTCCCATCAAACAAGCAGCAAGCTTGCATGAAACACAGCAAGGAGCAATAACAATAATAACCATTAATTATGGCAATGGCAGCCAGGCAGATTTGGCCCAGATGTAATGAAGGTTGTTTCTTTGTAGTCTTCATGGTCTTGTCTTTGATCATCACAGGCTGGAGAAGCCTGGATGGATTTATTCTGTTCCTTGATGCTATGTGACTGCTGCTCCTGCACCCTCATACCCACTGCTGCAGGCTGTAAGCAGGGTGCTTTTAGCCCCTCTTTGGAGCAAAGGGACCACTGGCTGGGGCAGCAAGAGCTGGCCCACCAAGCTGAGCTAAGGCTGCAGTCAAGAGTGCTGGAGCAATGAGTGTTGCTTCTCACTGCCTTTCTGTTCTGGTGATGATAAACCTCGCTTGGAGGTATGGTTCTGCTCAAGTGACAAAGAGAAATGGGCTGTATAACTGCAGGCAGCAAGGACAGAAGAAAATCTCTATTACAGACACAAAAGTGATATTAAAAATGTTAAAGTTGTGCAAGTAAATCCAGTTAGGGGGAAGAGGTACACAGCAGAATAACTCTACCCAGCAGGCCACGGAGGAAAGTATGTGCCTCATTTCATCCTTTACTGAATTTCCAGGTATTTATTGCCTTGCATCAGTATGAATACATCAAGTCTGTATTACAATATACAATTCATACATTGAGTATGAACAAGCTCTTTTCTTTTCTAGCAGAGCTGGCCCAAGAGCTGCTGTTTGGGACCAAGGGCCGCTGCCATAGCTTTCTGCAGTGGGAGTGTGAGCCCTGACCTCTGCTATGCTGGGCAGGGCAGTGCCCTGGGGATGTAGAGCTGACCCACTGCTGGGGTGTCCAAAGTGGGGGTGTGGTCTGAGGGGCCAGCCCTGATCTGGAGGGACAAGGAAATCATGTGGCAAGTGGTTTCTCCTTGCAATTTGGGCTGTCTGGGAGCAGGATCCTGTCTTGCTGCTGAGGATGGCTGAAGAATGCATGATGTGAGCAGTGCCTTTTGTAGGACATCCTGCAGTGTATCTCTCTTACTCAGGTAGGGTTCACCTCTCTACAGCTGGAGGCAAAAAAACAACAACAACAAAAAAAACCAATTGCAAATATTGGCTGTCTTCTGTGAAGCCCATTTTCATTTTAAGGGAGCACAGAGAGAACGCTTGCATTTATAATTCAAGCAGGGAGCATGGGCTGTGCTCTGCTTTTTTAAACTGAAAGCACTGTGAGAGAGAGGCCTTGAAGCAGTCCAAAGCAAGTTTCTGCTGCTCTGCTATAAATACCAGCGAACAGAGATGATGCAGCCTCAGCTCCAGTTTGGTACACACTGCTGTCACTGGAACGCCAGCAGCTTTCCAAAGGCACTTACTGCTGCCCTGCCATGCCCTGAGCAGCAGCACGGCTGTGGTGTGCAACGATCATTTCAGGGCCAGGGAGGGATGAGAGTGGAGAGAAGCCTGCAGGGAGGGCAGAGCGTGAGCATCCTCCTTGCTGTGCCCTGAGCTGGAGGTGCCATGTGTGTGTGTGTCTTCATCAGTGTGTTGGTGGCACCTCCTCCTGTTGAGACTATTAGCAAAGAGCTGTGAGTGCTGACATGCTGCTCTGCCTCTGTCTTGCTTTCTGCCACATCCTTCTTGGTAAAGACAGCAGTTGTTGAAAGGAATATGAGCGAACCTTTAGCAAACAGCAGGGCGTTCACTGGGATAGGATTTGTCCCTCTGAGTTTTAGAGTCCCTGGGTGAAATGGAGACATCAGCTTTGGGCAGAGCCCTACCCTGGTAGGACAGCTAATCCAGGAGTCTGCTGATCATATATGGTGAGATCATGAATGAAATTATCTGGAGGTGTTTTGTTGGCTTTCATTGAGCTCTAAGGCAGTATGCTTTCCATTGTTTTCATTCCAGACATTCCTTTTATCAGGAATCCTCCCTGCAAGCTTTTGTGTTTATTTTACTGTCCCCCAAATCCTATTCATTTAAACGTGTTTCCTCAGTGGCATTTCTGCAATGACATGGGATTGTATGCAGTGACTTAAGATGTCCTTTCTCATCAGTTTTTTCTTTTTTTTTTTTTATCTTTCTAAAGCTCCATGTTATCTTAGAAGTACTTCTAAACTGAAGCCCCATTCTCCTCTCATGTCTTCTAAATAAAAAGTATGAAATAAGCTTAGCCCAAATCTCTGGAAGAATTTCTTTTCTGATTGACAAGTGCTTGCAAATACGTCCTGGGACCTGTCTGTTCTGCCTAATAAATCATCATTAGCTCTCACCAGATAAAGAGAGATTTTCTTCGTCTGGCAGGGTATCAATTCAGTGCCTTAATGTATATAAGGTTTTAGGTCCCTCCACCAGTAGGCTCCAAGAGAGGCTCTTTGTCAAGTGAAAAATGGAATTCGTGCAGCAACATTCAGCTGCCAGATTGGCTGGTGATGGACGAGGCAGATGGGAATGCAGCTTTTTCCGTCTCTGCCTTATTGATCCTATGGCTCTGACCACTGTAGCAACGTTCCTGTATCAGTAAAACCAGATAGGAATGAATAAGGGGGCAGTGATGGTTTAAGGTCAGTGTCAAAGCTGGAGCAGTCATGGGGAGAGCTTTCTGACGTCAGTGGCAATGGCAGCTCAGTGTGGCTCAGTCCTTGCCCTCACAGGACTATAAAGTACAGTGTGGTACCAGCCCAGTGCGTGGGGATACAAAGTGAAAAGTTGTTTTCCATTTCCTTGGTCATCTCATTTTGGCACACCAACAAAGAGCATCAGCAGGGAACCAATACATGGCGTGCAAGCCACAGTTTCAAAGTGTGTTGTTGCCCAAATGCTGTGCTGGACTTGAGTGGTTTGCTTGGGCTGCTGGAATGTGTTCCCTGTTGTCCGCCCTTCCCTTCTGTAACTTCTACACTCCCGTCACCCAAAGTTGTTTATAGAAGAACCCACCTTGTCTTTCTCTGCTTGGGCTACGATTCTGAAGGATGGTTTCTTACCTGTAAGTAATTTAAAGCTGAGTTAAACGGCGCTGATAGAAAAAAAACAGATTTCAAAATAGTAAAAAACAAAATGAGATTTTAGCATGTCAGTTCTTGGTACACTGAATGCAGTCCAGAAGTTTCACTGACTCCTTTGTTTTCCTTAGTTGTCATTCTTGGTCTTAAGCTCGTCTAAACTATACTAGTAGATTTGGAAAAAAAATTAGGATGAAACCATTACCATTTTGTGTAACTGCAAGCTACGTCCTTTCGCATTTTTTCCCCACAAACTACAAGATTAAAAATAAAAAGGATTTAAGGATTTATTTTTTTTTACCTTAATCCTTTCCCTGCAAGAGCTGAGCTGTTAAGAAATGCACCAAACGGAAGTCTCGTCATGCAGTCACAGAAATGACAATACTGAAATCACTGCAGTATTTCAGTCCTTGTGCATAAGTATCGGGATCCCACTTAGAAAAATATATGCGTTCATACCTAAAGTAGTTTATTGTCTATTTGCTGGCTTAGTTGCTATGGCAGAGAGTTAAACGTGAGTGAATCTGCGGGGAGGCGAATGCCGCCTTGTGTTTGAAGCTGGGCTGTGGTCTTGGAGGATCACATCAGCAGGATTGGTGTGCTGATTGTCACGTGTAAGGGGAGGCTGGCTGGGGGTTGTCTTTGAAGAGCCCATGACTTTGCAGGAGTGCTGGTGCCCCATTGGAGGCTGGTGATTTCAGATCCACAGTGACAATTATGGAACTGGGGAAAGTCAGATAAATGCATTGAGTTGGTTGTTACGGATTATCTCAAATCAAACAGGAGTAATTAAAGGAATAGTCAAATATTTTCTTCCTGCAAAGACTTTAAGGGTCATCCGCTTAATACTGTACTTGAGATATATTGAGAAGGAGCTGGCTTGTCTCCACAAAGTGCTCCTGAGGCCCTCCTGGATGCTAAGGTGAGCTTTGCCTCTGAGTCTGTTCTCCTTTGGAACACTGCATCTATAAATAAATGAAGAGTGCTTCTATTGTATGGTCCAATTCTTCAAGCTTTTGACAGGGCTTTTAAAGCTACTTGAAATCTATGCTAAAATAGAACATTAGAACATTGATATCCCTCAAGGCTGTGGAAGTATCTTTGCCCACTACTTAGCATGGTGCTAAGCACAGCGATACAGTCAGGGTCTGCACGTGGCACTGAAGGGAGCAGAGCTGCTGTCTGGGGGACTCTGGGCGAGAAACACTGCTTGGGGCAAGGAGCAAGGCAGCAAGAAACACTGCAGATGGCCGCCAACCAGCAGGAGAAAGGATGAAGAAAGGAAAATGGAGCAGCTTGCATAATCAAGGCTGTGTCATAAACACAGCCTAACTGCCCGGATAAAGGTGCTATCTTATTGGAATGTAAAAAGAAGTAGTTTGTAGCTTCAGTCAAGTCAGCATCATGGGCAGACACTGAGCGAGGGATCTTCTAACACTTCTGTGGTGCAAGGTAAATGACATCAAGCTCAGTGTGTATTATTGGTCCTCTTGTTGGATGGACTCAGAGCTGATGGAGTACCGCAGGCACGGGGCTTGTCCAGCTCCCCAGCCAGACCACTGAGAAACAGCTTTGTGGAATAGGAGATTGTGAGTTCTGGACCATCTTCAGAGGCACGTATGGTAAACTTCCATAGCACAAACAGCAGCAGACTTGCTAGAGCACTGTTGTCTGCTTATAGGCACGTTAACAAGCAAACAAACAAACAAACAAAAACCAACAAACAAAAAAGAGACTTTGCTGTCTTACTGTATGCATTGGCTGTATTTTCTCATGGCTTGTTACTGAAGCACCACATCTGTTGCCTTTCTGTAGATAACAGCTTCAGAGTCCCTGGCCAGTTTCCAGAGCAGCACCTTTTCTTCATCACTGTCAGTTTCTGTCAGTTCATCTCTCAGTCATAAAAATTATAAAACGAAGTCTGCTGTCTGTCTGCTATTGCTTCCATTAGAGATGCCCTGCACTTTCATTACGGGGATCTGACTTAGTAATTTTTGGCAGACATTGTTTTACAAACTAAAACATCTTGCTGTCACTAGCTGACCCATCCTACACACTTGGGAAATTGCTGTAACTATCTCTGTTTTACAGAGAAACCTGAAAGGAGACTCAGACAGAAATGATACCCCAATTTTCATTCAGGGCTTGCTATTTCGGTGTTCTGTTAGCTGTGCTCCTGGCACTTCAGCCTGAATCTCACTGCTATTCAGTAATCAACTCTTAATAGGATACACTGCTCCTTCTGTCTTCTAGAGATGGGGTATTGCCAATGGGGTGCCCCCAAAGAATGTGCACCAATAGCTCGGTTAAAACCTGAAGCTTAAGCCTTGAATGGTGGACAAGGATCTTAAGGAACCATGCAGATCTCCTGCAAGGATTTTGGTGTGCTTACAACTTCATATTACCTGGCTTTTATTTATATTTTGGCTTATCTGTGCTGTTCTCCAGTAATACACAGCCATCTGCTGAGGTATGCTGTGTCCCAGCTAGCGGAGGTCTTGTTCCTCAGTATTGCCTGTGCTGCATTATTGGATCCTGTGGCTTGGTTTATAACCCATCATATTTTCCCTGACTCTCTCCAGAGAAATAGTGCTTCTGATTAATTTTATTAGTGGGTTTATTTCAGCTCAAAATGAGGCGTGGGTTTCCAAGTGACAGAAAATAGTCCTTTTCTTAGAGTATAACAATGTAGTTCAGAGATGTATTATCCAGAGAAAATGAGAGGATTCTAAAGGCTTCTTTAGAGGCAGAACATTTCAAGCTTGATTAAAAACAGAAAGAAAAAAAAAATGTTCAACAGTAATTTCAAAACAGGAGTTGTAAAGGCCACTTCCATGGGTTATTGCTGTAATCCCACGGTCACAGCAAAACTGCTCTGAACAGGGGAGGTGAAATAAAAATTCGAATTGGGAGTCAGTGTGCAAAATCCAGCAATTTCCAGGCAGAAGCGTGGTGAGGAGCTGGGAAGGTGATGAGCAAAGCCTGAGCAGCAATCTCAGTGGCAATCTTTTGATCCAAGGACTGTTGCTCTAAATGGGGTACTTATAATCATCACATCCCCTGTTGATCTTAATTTCTTCCTCTTGCCTTGCTAATAGCCGACGTCATTTGCTGTCTAATGATCACGACTTCTTTCTTGTTCACCCGAGACACAGAGTATTCTTTCTGCACTGTGTTCCTTCATTCCAGATTCCTACCTTTACAGCTGAGCTCCTTTCTCATCTGTGAGTCACGTGCCTTGCCTCTTGATACCAGAAGTGCTGCGACTACTGTATTTTGCTTAAATGCAATGATCTTCTTTGCCATCCCATCTCTTTTTAAAGCATTCACGGAGCAAATTATGGAGTCTCAAGAGCAACCAAGTCTTCCTTTTCTACCACTTTCATCAGTTTAGTTAAAGTTGTGAAGATACAGAGCAGAACTCATTTTCAGAGAACTGAATGTAACGTTTGTCTCTGCCTTGGCTCCTGAGAGCTCTTAATACAGAGCAATTTCCTCTCATCAAAAGCTTTCTCCAAGGTGGTGCTCATTTTACTCAGTGTAAGTTTCTGTGCATTCATCTTCCTCAATACTTCATTAAACACACAGGTGGAGGTCTGTTGTGGAGGATCCTGACTGAAATCCTGCCTATTCTCATTTGGTTTATGCTGGGAGTTAATGGCTTAGTATCTTTGTCAAAGAAAACTCTATGGAGGGCAGAGCTGCATGGAGGCTGGAGGGACTGGAAGTGCTCTCTGTCATGGCTCTGCTGCCTCAATCAGACTGGGAACACAGAATCACAGAATGGCTTGGGTTGGAAGGGACCCCAAGGATCATGAAGCTCCAACCCCCAGCCACAGGCAGGTCTACCAACCTCCATACCTGTACCCAGGTTGCCCAGGGCTCCATCCAGCCTGGTCTTGAACACCTCCAGGGATGGGGCCATTAAGGTTTTTCAGTGTTACGCAGTTGAGCATAGCTTGATTCTAATATCCTTTATTGTGGCTCACAGAAGTGCCTTACTTTTCAGTGGTTGACATTTATAGTAATTTTCTGAATGAAAGATTAGATTACTTTGTTTGTGGTTATGAAGTTGTTGGCAGCTACATGCATTTAACTTCATTTTCATGAGTTATTTACAAGGATGGAGTTAAGTATAATTATTTGCAACGCAGTTTGCATATGGCATACATAGACATTCAGTTTCTATGAAATATTAATGGTCTTCATGAATTTTTCTAAATGGCAAAGGTTGAACTATTGCAGAAAATTAAACCCATACAAGTAACCCCTTTCCTCAAGAGCTCTAATTTAAAGTGAATGAATGTCCTGCCCAACAGCTACAAATCAGGTGAAGACATAAACACTTTTATATACTCTGAGTATACACATGCACCATTTTTAAGATATTCAAATTTTCATCTTTAACAAAAGGCATTTCCTTTTGGTGTCACCTGTGGTAGCACAAAGCAGAAAGGTAGAGGAAGACTTCTGAACTACAGCTGAACTACAGGACTGAATTTATCTATCATCAGTTAATTAAATTTATCAGTAGTGTACGTCTCTCCAGCTTCTCACTGGGGAGTCCTGCATAGCAAGGCATACCTTGAAGAGGAAGAAGCAGTTGCTCAAAAGAGGAAAGGAATTAACATGTTCAGAGCCAGTCATAGTTTAAGAAAACTTGGAAAGCATTTTATATATGAAGAAAAGTATGGTGAAACTCCAGACCTGGCAGGAAAACAGGCAAGGAAAAAAAAAAAAAAGCAGGAAAGAACCAACGTCAGCCTTTCGCATTAGAAAATAATTTGCGTCAGGCCCTAAATCAGCAGAAGGTTGATCTAATAAGCCATAATGTTTTCTCATTTATCTTTGTTTTTATTTTTTTGTGTGATGCAGAACACCCAGCTTTGTGACACAGGCTAATAGATAGCCGAAGTTTACAAGAGAACTTTCCAAAATTCAATTGTAAGTCATCAGGAGTAGTCCAATTATATTACTTGAAAAGCGGGCTGAAATAAGGATGTCAGCATGACCCTGCTAGTGTTGCACACTAACTAGTTAAACAAACTGCTGGGAGTTGAATTAATAGACCGCAGGCTGCTTAGTCCCATGGTAACAATCAGCCTAAAAGATCTTTCTAACCTTTTATTAGAGATGTAGGAAAAGGAAAAATAGTTACAGAATTTAAGATGTTAGGTATTAAGTAGAGCTTTCATTTTAACAGTATCCCTTAATCCTTTTTCTTTTAAATACTCAGAGGGGAATAAAAAAACCCCAAAACATAGTCTAAGGAAAATGCAGGTTGGGAGATTTTCAGGGGGTGCAAAAAATATTTGTGAGAAAAGAGCCGTTAACAGATAACGGAGCTGATGTTACTGCTGTTGCTATTGTTCCTGTTGTAATATAATTCTGTTTCCTTGAAGAAAAACCAAACCAAACCAAGATGCTCAGTGAAGAAGCAAGAAGAGATTAGCAATGAAAAGATGCATCGCTTGTTTTTCATGGGACAGATATTTCCCAGCAGTCTTACTAGTGGAGAAACAGCAATGGGATGTGTGCGGATCAGCCTCTGCTGCACTGGTGTGGTGGGGCTGAAGGCTTTGCTTTCAGCTCCATTGCCAGTAACAGGTACAGAAGTGCTCTGAAAGAGCTAGGGAAGTCTTGCTTGGCTGATGCTGTCCTTTCTTTTGTACTAATAGAAGTCGAAAACAGAATCAAAGAGTAGAAAATGCAAGATCTGTGAGCACTAAAAATAATGAAGACTCGTGTGTTTTCTTTTTAATGGTAGCTGATTGAATTTTCTACTCAAGATGTTTATCGTGGAAACTTGCATAGTTAAGACCCTTCTGTTACTGTGACTACTGGCTGTCCAGTAGCATTAGCTACTCCAACCTTTTAACCCATATGGGGCATTTCCCAGGGACAGAAATAGGGCACTGCCCTTTCTCTCAGCATCCTATCCTCACAACACTTCAGAGGAGCCAGTTGTCTCTGAGCTTTCTATTGATCTGTCAGCTCTGATCGAGACAGACCTACAGGCTTGCAAGTGGTAAGTGAGGTGAAGGGAATAAGAAAGACAGCAGGATCACACGAGCCTTGTTTCCATAGCAAATGAGTATGCAACGGTGGAGGAAGGAAAAGGAGACATATGGCAAGTGGTGAGAGCAGGAACCAGCTCTCTCCCTCTGAGGGTGGCTTCATGGTTTAGTAATGCACTGGAGATGGTGATGTCATTACTCTGAATCAGCCAAGCTGCTTTTCAGGATCACATGCTGGTGCAAAAGTGTCAGGGATGCAGTAAATAATATGTGCTGTTGTGGTGCTCCCTCTTCTTTTCTATCCATTGTCAAAATACCCCATGACCTCCCTTTTAATGTCTGCAGGGTTGTCTTAAAAGATTCCCAAATGCTGATGGCTTGCATGTTTTTCAGGACCATTTATTTCCTGCTTTTGCAGTTTAACATGCTATCAATTGACAAATGATTGTTTGCCTCTGCATCCAGTTGTATTCAGTGATAAGTAACCTTCAGTATTCTTAGACCACTGACTTCTGCATAACAGGTTGTGAAGAGCTGTAACCAAACATCAAGAATTCCTGGCATTAGGAGGATGGCCAGGGTGGTGCATCTGCAGTTTTAGTGGAAAAAAACCTAATAATATTGCTACATTATATAGATGGGATTTGCTACTTGCTGTTTACTACTAATAATCTGCTTTATAATGTGTTCTTAATTATCTTCATTAAAAAGAGCTCAGAAAAAAAACTTGTTTACAGCAGCAGTGCACTTATGGCCAAAAAAGCAAAGTGTTTTCCACACGTTTTTGGGAGAAAATAGGTTTTAGATGCACTACTAAACGGTTTGGATCACACATTGGAACCAGCCAGAAAGAGATAAATGCTGTAAAGAACACATGAATTTTAATTCCTGCAAATATATAGAGGAAAACAGGCAGTTCTGTCCCTCTTGATGCGCTGCATGGTTGGAGAAGGGCTCCTCTGGCCTCATGTCAGTACAACACCATTGAGCATATAAACAGGAGGGGGAATGGCTATTTACGAGGGTGGATAGTGACAGGACAAGGGGGAATGGTTTGAAACTGAGACGGGAGGTTTAGCTTAGATACTAGGAGGAAGTTTTTCACACAGAGGTGGTGATGCACTGTTACAGGTTGCCCAAGGAGGTTGTGGATGCCCCATCCCTGCAGGCATTCAAGGCCAGGCTGGATGTGGCTCTGGGCAGCCTGGTCTGCTGGTTGGCGACCCTGCACATAGCAGGGGGTTGGAACTGGATGATCATTGTGGTCCTTTTCTACCCAGGCCATTCTAGGATTCTATGATTAGGATTCTCTGCTCCTCTGCATCCAGCCCCAGCGTCAGGGTTGACTGTGTGGCACAGGGAGGTACTTCTTTGCAGGTGGAGTTAAACCATAGGGACAGGTGCTATAGGGTGAGGTGCTGTAGGACAGGTACTGTATGTTTTCCCCATGTGTATGAAGATGATCCCCATGTGTTTGGAGGGGTTTGTTTCTTGACATACCAGGCACTATCACTAATGATGATGAGAAAATCTGTGGGTTTTCTCATCACTGGTATCATCACTGGTGATGAGAAAACCAGTGTGGGTCCTTCGAACCGTGGGCAGCGAGGAGGAGGGAGAGGTTGCCTTTTGCCAAGAGTGAATTAACACAGTGGGGAAAATTTTTATGCTTTCCAGTAATTGCGAAGCATTACGGCAGTTACCTGCCTGTTTTCTTGAGGGATTTGTACTGAGCAAGGCGAAGAGCTGCTAACAGGATTGCAGGGTTGGGAGAGATTTGGGAGGAAGGAGCTGAAGAATTAAATGTGCGGCGTGTAGCGAGGGAAGATGGTAATGAATGGATATATCTGCCACCTCTTCCATGAATTTACTTAAGGAAGAGAAGCAAGTAGCTGAGTTATTGTGATTCTCCATCCAGAAACACACCTTTTTCTTTTTTTTTTTCTTTTTTTTTGTCAAAAATGTCAGCTGCCTTAGGTAGCCTTCCAGTCTTTCCAGTTCCTGAACTGGCTTGTTCCCATGGGTGTACCTTTGGGATGATCCAGCGGTGGTTTCAGTCACTAGACATGCTTCCCTTGATCAAGATACAAAAACCCATCTGCTAGAACAGAGGAGGAAGGGATGTGACAGAGCTCAGTGTGTTTTGGAGGTTGTAGATGTGAAGCTGAGAAGAGGGGGGTTGCCTTACATAGTACAAAGAGATCTGTTTGAGCTTGGAGTTGTGCTAAAATAGGAATTTTCATATGAGCCATAAGAGAGTCAGATGTCTCAGATAATAATACTATCACATAAAATAATTGCATTGTATAAAGGTTGTCAGTTTATTTGCAACGCATCTAGTCATAAAGCTGATCATTTTCTGTTCAATTAAGGTTGCACAATTTGCCTTTGAGCAAGAAGCGATTGGTACTTTTCATTTTGTATTTATTGCTTTTTTAATATTTTATTGGATTTTTAAGTCATTAACTGAAAAACTGTGTGCCAGGCGTTCACTGGCTGAAAGACGGCGCCTTACCACCAAAAAAGTTGTCAGCCTCAGGAAGCTGGCTGCTTTTAATTCTGAGAACCCGTAGTAGTGGGTTTAAACCTGCGTGGCCAAATGTCTCTCTCAAATCTAGGATGGAAAGTGCAAACTTGGGAAAAGGAGACTGTTCTGTTCAGCACGTTGCCATGAAATGTCCCTGGGAACGGGGCTGCCTCAGCAACACATGGCTTTAGCAGTGTGCTGTTCCAGCTGCCTGATAATTGCTGCTGGAAACTATTTTTCTTTTCGGGGGTGACAAACTGGTGCCTTTTCTGTTCCCTCAGCAGCAAATCCCTTATATCTTCCATCACAAGGCACTGGTTCGGAGGCCTGCATTGAGTGGCATAACAAACAGGCACTCGGGTTTGATTTACTCCCTGGATCAGGGTGTGTATAATTGTCAAAGCTTATAAATTAATTCTTTTTTTTCTCCTTGCTAAATAAGTTTAAAACTGCAACCCTTCAGATCAGCTTATAGGGATGATGAAGTGGGAAAGCAGAGAAAATACTTGTTGGCAAATGGATTAGGAAGTGGAGAACTCTCTCTGTATAGGCTATAAGCCCCAAATCAGATTTGATAAATCAAGTGATGTTAGAAGAAGAGATCTTCAGGGCTCAGTAGACTTAAATATTACAAGAAGCTGATACTCTCATATTCATCTTGGTGTGCAGTGTGTGCTGAATATTAAACGGTGATAGATCAGTCTCTTGTCAGTCACTTGTCACATTTGTGAAAGATTATAGATCAGTAACTTGATTAATAAACAAAATGGGGCCAGATTTCTATTTGAGTGGGGCTGCGTGAAGGATGGGTTTTATTCATTCATTTATTTGAAGACTACTGCGTAGCAGAAAGGAGCACTTCATGCACTCCTCCTCTCTGAGGGTGCAATGCATCCACGGTCACACGTACCAGAACGGAGCAAAGCATGGCTGGGCTCTGCTCTCACTCTCATGTCACGCTCTGCCATGTGCTGACATGGGGAATGGATCAGGGCAGGGTGTCCTCCTGCAATGCATTCATCCCCAGGGGGGCTGCGCAGAGCACCAGTGCTCCCAAATGCAGCCCTGTCTGCCTGCAGTGATTCCACAAATCCCCACTTTACTTGTGGATGTTGGTTTTGGGTTCATGCTGGTGTACGTGGTGACACAGACAGTACACAGCGAAGCCCCACGTGTGTGACATGCTGCTCCAAAACCACTCTCTGAATTTCTGTGGTGTGCACACGGGTATATAGCAGAGCTACCCTGAGCTCTTTGGAGAGAACTCTATCTTCTTAAATGCAGGTGCTCTAAATTTCAACGCAGGTACCTGATGTGAAGCAAAGGCTCCTAACACTGTTCAGACTGCTTTCCTCCATGCAGAGAGCCCAGCTTTTACTGGAATCAGTGTCCAGCAGCTCCAGTCCTGTCACCTCCCACACCAATATCAAAATAGCAGCACTCACCCCAATAAGCCCAGGGTTACCACAGATCTTTTCTTCTTCCAGCCCCTCACGGAGCACACAATTGGCTGTGAGAGGATCTGTGTGACAAAGGTAAAGACACTTCTGTCAGCTAAGCCTATAACCTGTCTTAAAAGCTTGGGTTGAATTGCACAGATGGAATATTTCTGCTGGTAATTATGATCATTTTTCATTATTATCACAACCGGGATCCATTGTACTGAAGATATTCCCAGTAGGAATGCCTCTCGCTGCCGTTCAGCAGCACCTCTTCCACGTTCCCTGATTATGGGGTGACGAGCAGAGGTGAGCAGGTTGCAAATGTTGCAGCAGCCCCACAGAGCCCCCAATGAGGGGAGGTGTGTGTGCAATGTCCAGTGCTACCTGCAGTCCTCTGGTGCTGAAAATCAGTCCCCGGACGTGTACAAATGTACCCACATGATGAGCCTATCGAAAGGGAAACTAATTAGAGCTATAGACAATCCACCTTCCTTCAATGAAATTATTGCACCCTCTGATCCATAAATCTGACATTTATCCATATTTATATGCTATCGCTTAGTGAATACCTGATTAAGGAATACAGCTGCCAAGTGAATAAATTTGTTGTTAATCAAACGGCGCTATAAAGACAGATCATCAGACCTATTAGAATGTATTCATTCAGCAGATAAATCTGCGTGCTGCCGCCTGTTAGCACAATGTGTAATGCAAATCTAATTGTTCTTTGGAGCTAAACCTCAAGA
Source organism: Tragopan temminckii (assembly GCA_028571105.1). Lineage (NCBI taxonomy): Eukaryota > Metazoa > Chordata > Aves > Galliformes > Phasianidae > Tragopan > Tragopan temminckii. The sequence continues at coordinate 4,617 of JAOWBP010050651.1, read as the reverse complement.
TTTGCCAGAATAAAGACGACTTTGCGTGGAGGCAGATGAGATGAAATCCTATAGTTTTGCTGAGGGCCTGCGAGCCCTCGGTGTTATGTCGCGGATTGAAAGTAAATTTCACCCTAATTGAACACTGAAGACTGAGGAATGCTTAAGTCTGCGTGCTGAAGATTTTCTGCAGTATATAATTGCCTCTCTCTTTCTTAGTGTATCTAATTCAGCGGTATAAATTACCAGCTTAATTTTTTTCTTATTGTGTGATGTACAAATACTATTATTTTGTACTGGTGTGAATTAGCAAGTGGCATTTACGTTTATAGAGCCTTTCATCCAGGGAAAATCTAATGACAACACTGGTGTAAATATTAAGTTAAAGGGCTGAGGCATGCGGGAGTGAAAAGAGCCCAAGGTGAGTGGGAAATGGCCATCAAGCTTACAGGGGTCCTGCAAAGCACCACAGTGACTTTTGGGAGCTTTGCCATGCTGGCACACCTGTGAACCCAGGTTTGAAGTACTCTTTGCAGGTCTGAGCTTTGCACTGAACCATGACAAGTGTTTGTGCTTCAGGTATTAATGAGGGGAAGCTCTGGCCTGTGATGTGAACCACCTAGCAGGTGCTGGCTCTGCTGCCATAAGCAGAGAGAACTCCAGTTTGCAGATTCCTCTGGTGGAGAACCTGTCTGCTCCCTTCAGCCCCCTGCTGAACCCAGGCGACGTTTTGGTGAGAAAAGCTACATTGGTGGTGGGAGGATGGTTGGACTGGATGATCTTGGATGTCTTTTCCAACCGCAGTGATTCTATGATTCACACGTAGCTGAAGTGTTTATGACAGTTTTACACTCAGCACAACCCACCTTACCTTAATCCTGTACAACGCATGCAACACTCCTTGTTACCTTGCATAAAATACGAAAGCAGGCAGGTGGCCTCTTTTTTTTCCCCTCCACCTCCATCCTACTTTTATTTCCATTCCCTTCAGCCTATTCTGCACCTAATGGCTATTTTCTGGTGGGATTATTTGAGCCAGTAAACCCAATGGAGAAAATTAAGACTCAAGTGGGCACGGGGTTTCTTTGTCTTCCTTTGACCCTTGGCATTCCGTACAGGTATGCAGATGTGTGCAGATGTGTACACACTGCACTGCTCCTTCAGCACTTGGAGCTGCTCCTGGTGGTTTCCCACTCCCAGCCTCAATGGGGACCTGTCCTTCTACTGCCAAGCAACCTCTGTGTCCACAGCTAAGAACTCTTCCTATAACATTAATGGGCTCGATGAATGTTTGATTTATTTTCTCCCTGATATACAATATGATACTCTTTCCTCCATCATGCATTCAGAGTTTTGATGGGCTTTACTCCAAAACTTGCTCGCAAGCTTCTCTTCACCATGAGAAGTTTCAACTGGGATTCATTTTGTGCTTGTCAGCATTTCTCAGGTTAGTGTTTGAAATGCAGCTGAGAACAAGAAAAAATATTTTTCAAAGAGTCCGAACAATTTTGCACACAGTGGAATCTCCCCTTGTGTCTCAGTTGTGCCAAAAGGCCATTGGTTTTTTTCAGTTTAGGAGATGGCAAAACAAAACTGAGAGGCACTGTTTTGTTTGAGAATACAGGTGCTCAGCTGTAGGAAATTTGGAAACCTGTATTTGGAAGCATGTGATGTAGATTACCTCGTGAAGAGTAAAAGCAGTGGAGGATACTGGGAACAAAGAAGGGCAAGTGAGAATCAGTCATAGAGTCATAAATGGCTTGGGTTGGAGGGGACCCCGAGGATCATCAAGTTCCAAACCCCAACCACAGGCAGGGCCGCCAACCTCCAGGTCTGGTACTAGACCAGGCTGCCCAGGGCTCCATTCAACCTCGCCTTGAACACCTCCAGGGTTGGGGCATCCACAGCCTCTCTGGGCAGCCACAGTGAGAGGAAGGAATTGGAGGGAGTAAAAAAAAAAAGCGTATAAAATTGAGAACAGTAGAGAGATGATTAAGCTGTGATTGTAAGCGTGCTGTCTGAAGACTCAAGCTGTGCATATGCTTTGGTTCTGCTGAGCTCTGAGCTCTTGCATCACCGCCGCCCATTGCTCCTCCTGTTTGTGTGTTCCTGTGTGTCACTCGAACCTTCATGGCAGGAGATCTCTGCAAAGGCCTGTCTGCCACCCTGCGTTCATACATCATCCCATGAAAAGGGTTTCAGTGTCAACTGGAGTTTCTGAATTCTGCTATAACACAAGTTCAGCCCTCCTTTCTATATAGTGTAGTGAACACACATATAGCTTTGTGTTCTGGTTTTTCACCAAAGAACATGTAATTCGAGGGGTTCAGTACTTTCAGTTCCGTTTCTAGTCTCATTTTGTCTCTGCTGGTCCCTACCAGTGGTCACACTGTGCTGAGCCAGCACAGCTGCTGGGTGACTCAGTGGTGTGAGGCCCTGCTATGCTTGTGCCAAGGTCTTTGCTCCTGCTAGCCCTAACCAAAGTCCACCGTGTATCACAGAATGACAGAGCAGCTTGGATGGAAAGGACCTTAAAGCCCACCCAGTTCTCACCCTGTTCTGTGGGCCGGGTGCCACCCACTAGATCAGCTAGCATGCTTCTGCGTGCTGTCTCCTGTAGAGAACGATGTATGGAAAGGCCATGAAACTGCATCAGCAGTGAGCTGGAGGAAATTATTGAATCCACAGTGATGATAATCATAGCCTGAGCAAACTGACTGAAATTAATGCACCAGCTGAACTGTTCTGTCTGCTCTGCCTTGATGTTCCTCATTTAAAATGAATCTCTCCAGACCTGAAGGCTGTTTGGGAACAGCTGATGGTGCCCATAATGAGGATCCCGATCTTCAAGTCTCCAAACTGAAATTAGACATATGTCCTGACATGCTGACATTAATTTGAGCTGTTATAGCTGTAATGGGTTTATTTTGCTAGCATTTTTAATAGAATTTCAGGGGAAACAGGCTTCGCTCCATGAGTCAAGTAGGGGAAAGGCTGTGAGCAGACATAATTTCAAAGGTTAATTTGAAAATGCTTTTCTTGACAGAACTTTTCTGAATTACAAGGTTACGTGAAAATGTGGTGTGGCAGTAGCTGACACTGTGGCTGGAAAAGAGGGCTGGGTGCTGCAGTGAGTATAACATTGACAGGGACTGGTATCCAGCTCCAGAATGACTCCAAGTAACATAGAGCCATAAGTCAAGGCAATGCAAGCAGATAATTGATTGCTAAAGTCTGTTTTAGTAATCTTATGTGTGGCATCAGGGGAGTGAAAAAAGACCCAAAAGGGAGAGCGAGCCCCTGTCCTGAATGCTCTCCTCAAGTGGAGCTCAGATATTTTCCCTGAGCCCCACACCCAGCCCCTCTGCACAGCCCCACAGAAAGCCCACAGATGAGCCAAAGCTATGCCCAAACTGCCTCGTTAGTTTATTGGGTATCATTTAAATCCCACGGTCTGAGGAGAGGCTGGATGGGGACAGCTGCTGCTGTACTGAAATAGCTTGATTTAGGCCAACGGGATGCAGCAGCTAGCTGTGTTTTTGAAGGGTAAAATGTCAGTGATGGCAGATTTTTAACCCGGTGCAATTCAGCAGATATTTGATACTTTTATTTCCTTCTGCTGACTTTATACGGTGGAACAGGAGGCGGGTTGCACGGATTAAACAGTATTCTGTCTGCAAATTAAAATCAATAACTTATTTATAGGGCTGCCAATGTTCCCACAACAAAGCAAGCCTGCCAAGTGGCTGTAAAAGTCCCAAATCAGATGCCATGTATCTCCAGCCCATCTCCACAGTTGGCTGGCTGTGGCCGCAGTTACAACACAGCTTATCCAGTAACCATACCTCCTGGTAATTGCAGTGCGTAAATTAATATGATTCCTGAACCAACCCGTGGTGATGGTTGTTTCCGGATCTATATGCTGCCTGCTTGTTTCCCACATATGCTGTTGTTAAACCTATTGTTGCTCATCAGGATTTTTTGGGAACCCATTTATTTTCCTGAAATGAGATGGCTAGATAGCGCACTGTCTTTTAACCTCCTGTAAATGCTCAAAAGGGCAGATCACACAGCAGTATTGGTAGCATGACAGGAGATCAAAGCCTGATAATTGGTTTTCTTTCAGATTCCACCCAAGAAACCCCTTCCTGTGATAGCAGCTGTGGTATTTTGAGAAGATGGATAGCAGTGTTCAGCATGAGTGCAGTTCTTGCACCTTTGGTACACTGTCATTTTGTTCTTCTAGCACAAGAGGGAATGGCCTGAAGTCCTGCCAGGAGACTTGCTTCTCAGGAAGGAGAGGTGAACAGGAGGCCTGGGGAAGTGGGGCAGTCACCATCCTTGGGGGTGTTCGAGAACTGTGGATATGTGGCACTGAGGGATGTGGTCAGTGGACGTGGTGGGATGGGCTGATGAACTAGATGATCTTAGAGGTCTTTTCCAACCTTGATGATTCTATGATTTGGGGAATTAAAAGGCTTCTAAAATGGTGCAACAGTGAGAATGTGAGTGGGACAAGAGAGCTGGCAGCAGCATCAAGCAGGAGAGCACCCAGAAGTGCTCCCTCTCCTCTCCTCTCCTCTCCTCTCCTCTCCTCTCCTCTCCTCTCCTCTCCTCTCCTCTCCTCTCCTCTCCTCT
>JAOWBP010050650.1:0-18539 GCA_028571105.1 Tragopan temminckii | reverse complement strand
AACCATTCCCCCTTGTCCTATCACTATCCACCCTCACAAACAGCCATTCCCCCTCCTGTTTATACGCTCCCTTCAAGCACTGGAAGGCCACAATGAAGTCTCCCCAGAGCCTTCTCTTCTCTAAGCTAAACAAATAGAATCCGTTGCCACAGAGGCACTTTTTAAGCTGTGTTCCCTCTGCTGTTTGTCATCACCTCTCTGGGACACGAGGGGACTCCGTAGGATCTGTGGGAAGGCAAAACAGCTGCAAGAAATACTCTGGTATTACTTAGAGCAGCGCTAGCAGAATGTTGTCAGGCAGCTATTGAGTAATTATCTTCTCCTAATTGTTTCTTTCCTTCCGAAACATAGCAAACGTATCAAATGGCAAACACATCCTTGCTGCAATGTGTTTCATTAAATAGAAAACATTTTCCTGAGTAAATCTTCGCAAGCCTTCCTGACACATCTTTTCATGTACTCTTAAGCAGCCTTAAGCACTAGGATGCAGCTCCCTTTTTTAAGACAAAAAATGACACTTCCTATACAGCCAAGCTGTGGGCATGCTCCTCCTTGACTGCAGCAAGCTGCACAGCCCATAACTGGATGCAGAACCATAACCCTAACTCCCAGAAGCAATAGGTGTGGATGTGACTCAGTGCCCCTTCTTAATAAGGGAAGAGAGGTATACTGTGCATAGGCTGTAAAAACCAGCAGTCCTGCCCTTAAGTGCAGCAAATTATCTAAGCCCACTCAAACACAGCATTAGGCTGTGTACGTAGCTGCAGCACTACTACTTATACTCTATTTTGAAGCTAAATGGAGGCACTGCCAAATGGTATGCACCACCACTATCCTCATTCCCCTTTTAAGTTGGGGTGATTTGGTATTTCAAACCCTAAAGGATCATTTATAGAGTTAAAGGGAATGGCACAAAATGCATCAAGACCCCAGTAAACCAGGGGTGACACGTCCATATTCACCAGGGCAGAAGGGGACACTGATCTACAGAAACAGCCCAAAAAATAATAAGAAAGCACATCAGAGCAGATTGTAAATACTGTCACAAAGTGAAAAACCCACTAAATTCACCCAAATGGAGCTGTACAAAGTATTTGCAAGCAAACTTGTGCAGATCTCACACTTGGGTAGAAGAAGTCGCAGAGCTTTCAAATATTAAAAGCACACCAGCAGATTGCAGACTAAAGCAAGTGTGAAACAGATTGCTGGGTTGTTGTTCCTGCAATTGTCCCCTTCAGCTATCATAAAGCGCTTTGTTTAATGGCTATAAAATCAAAGAACAAGCTGTCCTGATGAAGATGTCCAAGAGACTCATGAACTGTGAGCTGTTAGCTCTTTCGAAGGAAGTTTAGCTTAGGAAAACGTGCCATTTGGCAACACAGCTCCTACTGAAGTCAACAGTAGCTTCAAGAAACAAAACCCTGAGCTGAGCGGCCTCCGAGTGAGCGATGGGAAAAGCAGTGCTGACAGCAATGTTTCTGCTCTCATCCTCAAAACTGGGCAGGGAATGGCATCCATGTTGCTATCCCAAAGCCAACGGCCAAACCAGGCAAAACCAAAGATCCAAACTGTCACCAAAACAGCAAAGGATGAAGGAAGAACATCCTTTCTCTACTAGTTTCTTGTTACAAAACCAGTTCCCTGAAAATTAAGAATAAATATGAGAAATAATAGCTCTCAAGCCAGAATGTCACTCTTTCCCTCGAGGCACGCACCGTGTGTGTTTAACCTACGCACGTGTATATCCTTCCATGTTTGTTTGGTGTTACAAAATGTTAATTAAAAGGTTTTATAATGCTGTAAAGAAGAAATTGTGGCATTTTCCTAGCCAAGATGTGGAGCATGTCATTAGAAATCATCAGCAGATAATGTCAAGATACCCCAAACCTTGCTTACCCTTGTTCCTAATGATTCACTTTCTGAGGTTTAAAATAATTAACCTGAACACTCTTCCTTCAAAGATTTGGTTTCTTGATCACACAATTAACAGGACAACCTGGGAATGTTTGAAATTGCTTTGATCTGAAGAGGATCTTAAAGACAAAACGTCTGACAAGCTTACAATAAAAACACATCCAGAAGAGTGTAATGCAACACACCATGGACCTCTAATACTGAAGGAATTGCAAACTTAAAGGGAGAACCTGCACAACTTTCATTTGCACTGATTATTCTTTTTCTTAGTAGAAAAACTATTGCCAAGAACCACAAGAGAAAGCAGTGGCAGAATGAGGAGGGCTGAAACAACACTTGAAAGCTTTAGTGCAGCCAAAGGAGCTGTGGGTGTCCCATCCCTGGAGATGCTCAGGTTGGATGGGGTCCTGGGGAACCTGGTGTCTGATCAGGTGGGTGGGAACCCTGCCCACAGCATGGGGGTTGGAACTGGATGATCTTTAGGTTCCTTCCAACTCAAGCCATTCTATGATTCTACAACCAAAGGCTTGGACTACCTAATAAACTGCTTACAGTGGAGGAGAACATCAGGGAGGAAGAGAGATCAAGGCTGCTCATCTCATATTGCATAGGACTAAACGTGGTGCAGAAATGCAGTGTTTCATCCCGACAGTTCTTTGTATTAATAACCACGGAGTAATGGGTAATCCACAATGAACAGCGTGTGACTGATGGGAGAAAAACCACCCGAGGATGCAGGAAAACCATTCCCTTTGTGCAACAGCACAGACTCTCATGCAAAAGAAAAACAGCTATTCGGGTTACCAGGTTAATTGACTAATATAAACTGTGCTGTGTTTTCTGACAAGAAGAGCCTGAACATTTTATTTACGGTAATAAACCAGTCATTGGTTTCTGTATAAGTGTCCTGCTACCATCAATCTCAGCAATTGCCCCCTGCGGAGCCCCTTTTATGAGCATGGGGCTCTGGTGCCTCTCAGGATCAGGCTCTGATATTTTCAGGCATGAAAGGATGCCATTTTTTTTCCAGAAGAAAACCACGCCGTTTGCATTTGATTTGCTCCCTACAAATAAGAGCATTAAAAAGCTAACCAAAACAGCCGTCCGTAACACAGGCTGCCCTGGAAGGTGGTGGAGTCACCCTGAGGTGGCCAAGAACCATGGAGATGTGGCACTGAGGGACATGGTCAGTGGGCATGGTGGGGATCGGTTGAATTGGGCTTGGTGATCCTAGAGGTCTTTTCCAACCTCAACGATTCAGTGATTCAAAAGCCAGGATTGCCTGAAATAAGTGATGTGTTTTGAACCACTACCTTGTGCGTACTGTAAAGATAAACTGGTTTGAAGAGCTGAAACTCAGAGAACTCACAAGCAACAGTGAGTCTTAAGAACTACCTATTTCCAAGCACTGCTGCTTGGCTAACTTAGAAAAGCTTGTCTTGAAAACGGGTCCCAGAGCTCTCCTGTCATGACATCTGCTGAAACGACAGCCTGAGGCCCCCCAGCAGCCAGTGTTGGAAGGAGACACCTCGCAAGTCTCACCTTGAATTTCTAAGCAGTCAACATTGACAGGTGCTCAGGCTTATCTTGAAGAAACACTTACTTTCAATATATCACAGAATTGTAGGTGTTGGAAGGAACCTCTGGAGCCCAACCCTGCTAAAGCAGGGGCCCTACTGCAAGTTGCTTGGGAAAGCATCCAGGTGGGTTCTCATTAGCTCCAGGGGAGGAGACTTCACCATATCTCGGGGCAGCTTGTTCCAGGGCTCTGAGACCCTTAAAAGTCAAGAAGTTCTTCTTCCTCATGTTCATATACTCTGTGTTCCAGTTTGTGCCCACTGCCCCTTGTCCTGTTGTTGTGTGCCACCAGAAAGAGCCTGGCCGTATCCACTTGACCCCTGCCCTGTAGTTATTGATAAGAACCAATAAGATCTCTTTGTAATGCACTTCAGGGTCCCATTAGCCTTCTTGGATTGGCTCGTGGTCACCCTGTGGTCAAGCTTTGGTCAACTGTTGACCAACCACTGGGTCAACCAGCTCTATCTCCACACAGCTCCTTTCCAGTAGCTCAACCCTCAACCTGTACTGATGCACTCGGCCATCCCTTCCCAGGTGCAGGACATCTGCCCTTGCTGAACCTCATAAGGTTCTTCTCCACCCAACTCTCAGCTTTTCCAGCTCTTGCTGAATGGCATCATGGCCTTCTGAGGTGTCAGCCACTACTCCCAGCCTTGTATCATCAGCAAACTTGCTGAGGGCACACTCTATCCCTTCATTCATGTCACTGATGAAGAAGTTGAACGAGACTGGACCCAGCTCCAACTGGGGAACACTGCTATCTGTAGGCCTTACTCTGAGTCTCTGATCACAACTCTCTGAGCTCTGCCTATCAGCCAGTTCTCAACCCACCTCACTGCCCACTCATCTACATAAGTACTTTGCTTTTTGTTAGTTACTTGGTAACTTCAGGGGAAGTGGGAGAAAATCAATGGAGTTACCCATAAAATAAAAAGGGGCACCAGCAAAGACACAAAGACATAAGAAACAAATATTCCATGAAGATGAACGAAATTGTTTCAGAAATAAGTGATTTAAAGCATTTAGCTACAATTACATCAACTACCATGTAAGTCAACAAACAAACAATTTTCCCTGACGCTTCCATCATCACTGAAAATTAAGTTTTTACACCCCTAGAGCAGTGCACATATTAATGTTAGCTAATTAGTTTTGTAACTGACTTTGCAGGCTATGCTGAAAGAGAGAAGAGGAGAGAATTAATGTTCAAATGCTTCTCAACAGGCATTTCCACACTTCAAAACTCTAACAAACCAGAAAGCAAAGCTGCTGGGAAGTTGCCTCATGCTGAAATGACAGAATATATTTAATCCAAGGCTGATTAAGATAAGTAAGCTATTTATCATAATCATGCCCAGTAGGTGGGCACAGACAAACTGACCTTTAATATGAATAAGATATCATTCATTTTGAAAAGAGCAAAAGTATATATAGTGTATACAAACTAGAACATATACCAATCCCAGATAATTGCACAATAGCAGAGCACACCTTTGATTGACTAGAGCTCTTCCAGCATAATTACACAGCACTGCTTCCCTCCCTAAGTTTCCCAAATAGCTAAATTAGATACCTGTGCCACTGATTCCTATCATCAGAGAAAGACCCAGGAGCCTGAAATGACAACAGCTTCAACAAACATATAGTTGTTTGTTTCTTTTTAGATGAGGTTGAGCTCTGCTATCACACCATCACCCTAAATCCTGTCCGATGGCTCTTTGTTTTTTGGGTTTTTTTTATGACATACTACAAGCAATTGCAGCTTGTCTTAATTTTCTGGCAGGGACATGACGTGAGAAGTGCTCAGCTGGGTGCTGTCATCTACACGTAATGGTGGCACCCAATGTGGCCATGCTAAAGCCACAAATGGTCAACTGTAACCAGCCATCTGCAAGTTCAACCAGAGATGAGCTCAATTAGGCACAGAAGTGGCAGTAGCATGTTCAAACAAAAACGGACCATCAATTTCCCCCTAAGCTGGAGTCTCTTGTCAACATTAATACGTTGGGCTGTTTTTCCTCTTCAGGGCATCGCTTATCTCTGCTGTAATTTCCTTCAGCTGCTGACAAAGGCACATAGATCACTGCAGAGAGCACTCAGCGTTTGTATTTTGGAAAAAGCCTGGAGGCACTATGACTTGGTTCCCATTCATAGATTTTAAATTCAGGGGTAGCACAAAGAGTTACGATTATTTGATCTGACCTCTCGCGTAGTACGAGCCACCGAATTTCACCATGTCATTTCCACAGCCACGTGATTTGGACTGACCCAGAAAACATCTTTCCAAAAGCACTCCAAGATCCATGTTTTTAAAACGAATTGCTAGCATTGCTCCTCAAAGCAGTAGAAAAACAAAGCAGCTTTCAACTTCTTCAGCCCCAGTTGCAGATTACTGGGCATCGTGCCTTTGGCTGATTATTTAGAAGAGACTCATCCCATCATGAATCTTCTTTTTCACAGACGCTCACTCACATCATCAAATCTCAATATGTTTTCCCTTGGATAGAATGAGTGATTCGTGATGCTTTCGTCTCCCACTTATCTTTTGGATAACAAATGAATCTCGTAGCGCTTTTCTGAACCATCTGCAACACTCAGGGTATTGCTGAAACCAGAGTGGACACAGCACTCCAATAAGCAGCTGCTGAAAATGCTAACCCTGTGCTCTGAGTTTATTACTTTACTTATAAATGCAGGAATTGGGAATTTACACACAGCTGCTAAATCACCACGACCACCATCATTTCAGCCCATTTTCCAGGATATGGATCATCTTGGAAGTAAATCTCCTGCAACTGCTGAAAGAGATATTGCATACAGACTTACATTTGACACAGTAATAAGACAACTGAGCGTGCTGACCACATCATCTTGACCTCTGCAGAAGTTATCTGCTTGTCACAGTCCTTCATCCCTCCAATTTGTGTTTCATCTACAGCCAACAAGCTTGTACGTTATTCTGAGCTGACAGATGCCAAGCAGCACTGTCACTGCTATCAAACACGATGGTCCACAAGCCAAATGATGGCTGGAAACATGATGAATGCAGCAGCACATCCAGCACCAGCACATCCCATTTCTTATATGCTCTCCAAAGGTGCTGTGATGGTCCACTGCCCATTCTGGGTATACCTGTAGTCTGACCTTTCAATGTTCTAGCACAAGGTTGACATGAGACCTTCTCCAAACACCAGCAGAAACTCCAGGCAGCAATGAAGATTCCAATTTCCAGATACTGTGTGAGAATACTCCAGTTCTGAATCTTTCTCTTCGAGAAAAGATACCCTAAATCACACCCTAAGAGGCAATATACAAGAGATGAATGTAATGCTAGCAGGTGAGAGCTGGAAGGAGATGGAAGCAGAGGCAGGGCAATAAATAACACCCAGCACACATCCTTTGGAAAGTCTTAGCTATGAAAGTGAATACAGAAAAGAGCGTGCTGAAATGGTATTCAGTGTTCATGGCTGTTACACAGAGGATGCTAGTAACAACAGAAGCACTGCTACACTTTGAATACACATGGGATGGAAAAAGATTTCAGCAATGAGGTCATGAAAAAGAAGGATAATCCCTGCAGTAAATCAATACACACAACCCATCCTGAATAAGTTGGGTACTGCACAGAGTAAAAACATTCAGTCCTGGATAGTCCTGACAACAAAGAAGGCAAAGCATAGACAACGTTATGTACATTAAGGGTGGAACTGAGCTCTGGACACCTAAATGGAGTTATCCCAACACAGTGGGGCACTGAGAGCCATCCAGCTGACCCTCATGCAGCCAGCTGCCAAATTGCTATCCACGCTCCATTTGCTGGGCACGTTAACAGGAGTTATTTCTTGCCCAAAGTGGAGGAGCAGGAAGCAGCCTGAGGGTGAAGAGAATAGGATTTGGCTGCTGAGATAAAACAATAGATGGAAAAATCAAGAGAGCAGATGGGCATGTTAAATTTCTAATGCCACTCTCATATTTTGCACATTATTTTCTATGACCACCTTGATACATTCAACGTGTCATTTTCCAGAGATGAGACAGAAAAGCTTCCTATCCCTATTTCCTAATGCCATTCACTTCATTTTAAGCCTCCTATAAAAGCTGCCTTTTTATTTCCATTCTCGCTCTTAAGGTGTCTGAAAATATTTAAACTTGGTGCTCTCTGGACAGGGGATAAACACACAATTTACTATCCCATCTCCTCCCTGCCTGATATGACACAGATTGCTCCCATTTTTACTTCAGGTCAAGTTTTATATTCTGCAAGGCCTGAACTTTCACTCAGCGCTCCAAACTCATTTTCCTACAGCTACACATTTGCTATGCTGAATCTGATCACCCAAAGACCTTTTCACTATTAGGCTGAGGAGCATCAGCACTGATACGTGCAAGCAGCTGACCAAAAACCTGACCGAAGAGTAACACTGCCTGAATAATTTTGGCTACCACATCATTCTACTTACTCTTTTTTGCCCTAAACATATTTTGGATTAAGCTTCAGCTATCTATTTTCCACCCAGCACTGGGATAAGAAGTTGAGCGCTAGTGATGCTTATATTGGAAGGAGTGATTGATAGCTGGGAATTATCTGCAGATTGCATCATATTTCACTTCCCTTTTGGGTTACAATTAGACAACAACAAGCACAGAATTACTGCAGTACAACCCATGGGGAAGAAGCAACTGTAACTTGAGCACCTCTAAAAATCAGAGAAATCTTTTCTACCAGGGCTGCAGCGTATCACATAGCACATGCAGGACAACCAAGTGACCAGACAAAGCCAGTATGGGTTTATGAAGGGCAGGTCCTGATCTCCTTCTATGAGAAGATGATCAATTTAGCAAGAGAGGGAAAGGCTATGGATACGTTGTCCAGCTGGATGGTAGCAAAGCATGTGACAGCATTTCTCACAGTACTTTCCTGGAAAAGCTGGCTTTGACAGATATATGGTTCACTGGGCAAGGAACCAACTCAATGGCTCCCAGTGAATGGGGTTCATTCCAGTTGATGCTTGGTCACCAGCAGTGTTCAGCCCTGGGCCAGTTTCGTTTCACATTTTTATCCATAATCTGGCTGATGGGATCAACGACACCCTAAGATCTTGGATTATATGAAGTTAGGTGGGAGTATAGACATGCTTGACAATGGGAAGGATCTGGCTAGGATAGACTTACGGGCTGAGCCCAATCACTGGCATTCAACAAGGCTCAGGGCTGAGTCCCACACTTGGGTCGTAACCTGATGTAGTGGTATAGGCTTGAGAAGAAGAGAAAGATGCCCAACAGAAAAGGACTTGACAGTGCTGCTTGACTGATGAGCCCAGCAGTGTGCCCAGGTGGCCAAGAAGGCCAATGGAGTCCTAGCCTGCATCAGAAATAATGTGGCCAGCAGGAGCAGGGAGGTGACTGTCCCCTTGTACATGGCCCTGGTGAGACCACACCTCAAGTGTTTAATTTTGGGCCCCTCAGCTACCGGAAGGATATTGAGTCACTTGAGTGCATCCAGAGATGAGAAGCAAAGCTCACGGATAGACTAGAAAACAAAACATGAGGAGTCACTGAGGGGTTGTTCATTCTGCAGAACGAGAGGCTGAAGGGAGGCCTCATCCTTCTCTACAACACCCTGGAAGGAGGCTGCAGGAAGGTGGGTGATGATCTCTAATCTCAGCTGATAAGACATGAGAAAACAGCCTCAAGTTTTGCAAGAGATTATATAGATCTGATGTTAGGAAGAACTTCTTCAGAGGGAGGCTGATCAAGCATAAGAACAGGCTGCCAAGAGGAGCAGTGGAGTCCTCATACATGGAGGTATCCAAGAACCATGCAAACGTGGCACTTACTGACACTGTATAGTGATGGGATTCAGAAGACTTGATGATCTTGACGGACTTTTTCAACCTAAGTGATTCTATGATTCTGTGCATTAAGTGTAAGGTTATAACATACTGCCCAACTCAGATGTCTTGCCACCACTGCTTAATCACCTCTCCCTTCACCCAGCCTCTGAACTGTAACACGGCAGGAGGAGGTGGAAGAGGTGGTCTCCAAATACATCATCACTTTATACACGGAGGAAAAAAGGCAATTAAACAACATTTGTTTTTCCCAAGGTGGTCTACAAACTTTGTGACACAGAGTTCCTGTAAGAGTAAACGGAGAAAAACAAAGAGAGCAGCCACTCCCAAAGAAAGGAGAAATAGTGAACCTCAAAATCACATCCTTCAAAACCATCGTTACAACAGAGGTATAAACTTTAGGACATTTAAAACGTTCAGTGTAGCAAATTGCTGTTAATCATTTTAACTACCACTGTTTAAAGGGAGCCTTGATAGGATTTATTGAAGCTCTGCATGAAAAGAACACCGTGAGCTATAAAATCATCATAGTTTCTACAAAAAAGCCAAACAATTTTTTAGCAGACTTTCATTTCTGGGGACAGTCTTTATTAATATCTTTAATCAATGCATGGCAAGGATTTAAAGCCCTTTCTTCATGTTTTACAACAACAGAGGGAGGCAATAGCAGAGACTTACAAAGTACCAGATAGATGCAAGAGAAAGAGCACAGCAAAGAATGGAGACAGACAGAAACCTGACAAGAGAATGCCCCGATGAACTGCCTGTTGAATGTGCCCTTGTGTTCAAGAAACATTTTGATGTTGCACTGGGGGACATGGTTTAATGGGAAATACTGGTGGTAGGTGGACAGTTGGACTGGATGATGTTGGAGGCCTTTTCCAACCTCGGCGACTCTGTGATTCTATGAAGCAGTTGCACGTGTAAACTGAGTTTAAATAGACTCAAACATGCCTTGTTAGCACTTCAGATTTTTTCTTTCTTAAAAGACAAATTAGGCTCAAAATAATTTAAGGAGAAATCTTTCATTTGGGCCACTGCTACAATATTTTAACTGAACTCGAAAGCACAGTATTTATTTCTCAGCCTATTTTTCTTATACATTCCTTGATAACATTTAACCCCAGGAGCCAGCAGGGAACGTTATGTTTACTCCATTTTCCTTTCTTGCCAAGAGAGATAAAGAAAAAAAAAACAGCCACGGTAGTCAAAATTTATCTACCTTCAGAGAATATGAAAAGCCTCAAAGACTTAAATTATTTCAAAGATTAAGGGTTATCTGTTTGAAAAACACTGATTATATTATGCATTTGAGTTCACTAGTAAGAGCAAAAACAACTGAAGCAGAAAGAGGAAGAAGGGGAGAAGAGTTATCAGACATCACTCTGCTTTATTACACGAAAGGAGATCCACAGATGGAGTAATTTTATAATACTCCCACTCCTGCACTGGAAAGCACAACCTGATACAAGTTTTTAAGGTATGCAAGAAATAGTCTCTTGCACAGAGAGACTGCACAGAAATTTCTGTGCCTGCAGCTGCCCTCATCCCAGATTGCAGCTGGGAGGAAAAACTATACCAGTGGACAGATTTCACCTCAAAATCCATAAGCAAAGGAGATGTACAAGATACCCCTTGGGAAAAATATCTGACGAGGTACAGACACCTACATTTAGAAACTGCACACAGATTCACCTGGATAAAGTATAATTGCTCTCTCGTTTGCACACAAGAAAACAGCACAAGGCAAAACTCCAAAAAATAACCCTATGCTCAGCCCAGCCTAACCTCTCCTGTATTCACACATGACACCAGGCTTCGCTTTCCATGGTTTCAGTGCCTACCACAGCATGAGAACCCCAGGAACACGATGTGGCCATCTGCATGGCAGCACACAGGACTTGCTTCTCCACAAATACAACTCGCCCCACAACACGTTTCTACATCTGTGCTTAAAAAATGAGAAAGAAGGATATATTCTTTACGTTACGGGGTGACAACACACTGGCTGTCAAATCACTGCAGCTGGACTTGATGATCCCTAGTCCCTTCCAACTTGGGTTACTCTATTGGTCACTTCGTGTCTCAGGATGTAATGTGTAATGACAGCTCCAGCTCAGAAACAGAAGGGGGGTGAGGAATCACCACATACATCAGGCACAAGCAAGGAAAAACAGTGTTTTAAGCCATTAATAGTGTGCATTTTCATATGCTGCAAACACAAGAAAGTTGGGAAGCTGGTATGGGCCCCAGCTTGACGAAAGGAAGAAAGCTCTAGTACTAAAAACTGCTTTCTATGAAGTGCATTAACAGCTTTCCAACATCTTGTGTGGTTTCTTCCACCTTTCTTTAATGGTAATATGTTTCTGCAATTAAAGCCTATGAGATAGAATTCCCCTAAACATGAGTACAAGCTGTTCACTCGAAAAAGGGAAATGTCTATTTTCAACACATTAACCTCACGTGTCCAGTGTTGCAACACAGATAGTTCCTCTCTCAAAGCACATCTATAGAGTCTCCTAATTTGCTGGTGGTTTTATATTTACAGTCTAAAACCCACGTTCTGGAAATACAGGACATTCACCCCTATTTTTTGTGCTTGGCAAGAACTGCAGTATCAGGATAGTAAAATAGAATCATTTGTCACTGAAATTGTAATGGAAAATACACTATTATAAATGCCTAAACAGAAGCATTCATAGATTAGTGGAGCTTATCCTTCACTGAAGGTTAATACTGTGCATATGCGAACAATACAAGGCAGGAGGACTATAAAGAAGACATTTAAGAAATAGCATTCAATTATGTCATTTCAACCTCTCTTCTTCGCGATGCCCAGCAACTCTGCTTAATCTTCCAGACCACAGCTGCCACCAGGAGAAGAGACAGGAAACAACTGTAAAGGAGAAAAGAAAACAAATATCTTATTGTCCTTGCTCATGACATAAGAGCGGCCGAAAGACTCTAGCAAATCAAAAAAACCAGACTAAATGTTCATATGGTACTTAGAGGTACTTTGATGGAAGATAATGTGGCAGTGCAAAACGTTTTGCACAGTTCAGTGCTCGCTACACCCGGCGAGGAACGAAACTGCTGCTCCAATGTTACCTATTTGACCTCCTTACATGACACAGAATCCTAAGATACCCGCCAGCTTTCACTGGGAAATCAGAACAGTAAAGCACAGAGATTCAATCATATTGGAAAAACCAGTTATCGACTATCTTTGGCAATATGTAAATGGAGACGATAACCCACAAGAGAAAAGCCTTGAAAGCAGCAGAGAAAATTGATTTTTTTTTTCATTTCCAAATTACAAAAAATAAGATAAAGTGTAGAGTGGTTGGATTCTTTTTAACTGGTTGCTGCAGAACTATAAGCATTGCTTGGTTTCCCCAAATCTGTATTCCTTTAGTCTAAAGAGGAAAAAACAGATGAATGGGTTTATCAACTTCTAGGGAAAACGCAAAAAAGAAGATTTAACAAAAAAGCAGTTATAATAATAATAATAATAAAAGCCGACTTTATTGACAGTGATGATGTTATCAGGCTGAATACTTAACAAGCAACTTCAAGGCACGCAGGCTTTCTAAGATTAAAATTTATCCTTTTGTGTAACTACCCCAATGAAAGCCTCTCTTCTCAAGTACCGCAGTGATGGGTAAAAGAAAGTCCTTCCTCTAGAGTCTAGAGAGCATTTAAACAGAGTGCTTATAGGAAGATTAACCAGAACAGACAACTTATTTCCTGAAGTGCATCATTTATGGCAGCTGCTGTGCTCTGGAGGGGAATTTCTATGGGATGGGCACCGACATGGTTTGGTTCTCGCCATTCTGGGGCTCCCACAGAGCCCATAGCAGAGGGACCACTCACTACTCCCTGCCTTCAGCAATAAACATTTCCATTTATTTATTTTTTTAATATATTTACTGTATTTCCATATATTTAATATTCTTTTATAGAATGTTTCCACTGTTTCCAAACATACATCCACCTTTTTATGGTTTCCACTGTGCTCTCTTGTCCAAGGAGGCTGTGGATGCCCCATCCCTGGAGGCATTCAAAGCCAGGCTGGATGTGGCTCTGGGCAGCCTGGTCTGCTGGTTGGTGACCCTGCACACAGCAGGGGGGTTGAAACTAAATGACCATTGTGTTTCTCTTCAACCCAGGCCACTCTATGATTCTATGATTCTTTCCCATACAGATGCCTATAACCCCAATGACTTTCTCTACTTGCACACGACCCATGGTTGTGCCACTGACTTCAAGACCACAGTTCATGATGACCAATGTCATTATATCCCACCACCTCCCTATCTTCTCC
The DNA here is from genome assembly GCA_028571105.1 of Tragopan temminckii. Lineage (NCBI taxonomy): Eukaryota > Metazoa > Chordata > Aves > Galliformes > Phasianidae > Tragopan > Tragopan temminckii. The sequence continues at coordinate 4,871 of JAOWBP010050650.1, read as the reverse complement.
TCTCCCTTTTGTGCTGTTTGCCTCATGCAAGTTACAAGGGACTTCACATCTTGGTCTCTGGGCAACTGGGGGTCCTCTCCTCAGTGGCAAATTCTTTAGCAGAGTGTAGTGCCAAGACATGGCAACGTTATTATTAACTGTTAAAAAAAAGACGGACAGCAGGAGCTGATCCCTGAGACGAGGATAAAGGAGGGTCCGTTCCTGATTACATATCATTATCCATAGGCTATATATTATGAAAACTGCATGTGATTGGGCACCGAGCACTCAAGGAGCAGCCAGCACTTATACAATTATATTATTCAGTCCTAGAAATGCAGAGACATACGTCTTATTCTCATACACCATAAGATATTAAAAAATCGGTGCCTGCACGGCTTCAGCATTAAAACATCTGCACAGCTTTTACAGACTCCTGCAGTGCCCACTTCTTAACAGATTTAAGCAGGACCACGGAGAGATTTGCTTGGCCTTTTTCATTTTAAGAGATACAGATTCCAAACCATTTCCCCCACATTTTCTCTAAATATTAAAATCTGACATTTGTTCACTCTAACTGTTCACATTGTTTATGAGGGTAGATAGGACAAGGGGGAATGGTCTTAAACTGAGACAGGCGAGGTTTAGGTTAGATATTAGGAGGAAGTTTTTCACTCAGAGGGTGGTGATGCACTGGAACAGGTTGCCCAAGGAGGCTGTGGATGCCCCATCCCTGCAGGCATTCAAGGCCAGGCTGGATGTGGCTCTGGGCAGCCTGGTCTGCTGGTTGGCAACTCTGCCAGGGGGTTGAAACTAATGATCATTGTGGTCCTTTTCAACCCAGGCCTTTCTGTGGTTCTATGAAAGATGGACAAACAGTTTTGATGTTCAGTTTTAATGGTAATTTTATTTTCCCTTTTCAGAGGTAATGGATTACTGTTGAACTCTGTAGTCGGAAACACTGTGCCATTCATTAATTAGTAAAGAATATACATTAAACCTTTAATTGCTGCTTTGGTAAAGAAGCAAACACGCATGACTGATGATTAAGGATGTCATACCTTCAGCTTTCCCTTTTTTCCCCAAAGCTCCCTCTTGCTGTATTAAATGTGAGAGCAGACAGTACCACTTGGTAACAGCATTTCTCTCCTGGACAAGGTCACACTTCGACTAAATGGATTTCCACTCATAGCACACTTCAACAGGCACAAATGAATGATGGACTAACAAAATTTCTGAGTGCCCACATTTGTCTCAGGAGTCCCTTTGGCTGCCCACAGCAGGAATGCCACCACACTCATTCCAGGGCTTTGATGAGCTTTTCTCTTCTTATAAGCGTCCTTAACCACTGAAGAAACAAACTCTCAGGTGAAACATCTGCTTTATCTTTGAGGCCCAAACGGGACAGTGCTCCCTGATGAACAAAAATCCAAAGTGCATCCAAGCAAAACCAGCACAGCAAGGACCACATGCTGAACCTTTTGTCTGTCGTCTATTTTGCTTTCAGGAAAACAATCAGCATCCATGTACACAGCAAGGGTGGAGATAAAACTAAATCTTCAAGGCAGTGGGGAGAAGTGTCCTGACTGTCCGTTTAATTTGACCACAAAAACACCACCACTCATAGCACCTGCAGGGTGAATGAGTCTGCAGGAGGCTGTTAGAAGAAGTATGTGCTCCATTCTGCTGCTATCAGGGACACAGACATCAAACCAAAGATGCATGTCAAAATCTACTGAACTTCCTTCAGGATGGCTCTTCTCTAGGATAGAAACGTGCAAGATCACATCTCTCTGCACATTCATTTATTCCCTTGGAGACAAAGATTAGGGAGTGAAGAATTAAGAGGATTGTCTTTATCCTCATATAAAATTCCACTTTGGAAATGTGTATCTCCTAATTCTGCACATGTCAGAGTCTTTCTCTGTTTGATTCTTGCCTCGCTTCTCTCACCACAGCCAAGAATTTCTGAAGAAAGGAATTAACAATTAAAGACCAATGAATTCTCCTCCTAAAACGCTCACCACAGTACCCTGTATTTCAGAGGAACGGCACCATGCATCTTGGTGCTGTCACAAGGAGGCAGCAAATACCCACAAAAGCCATAAAGCCACTATGGAAATATATTTCCCCCTTGCACTACCTCCCTTTGGCAGCACTCGGGGAGGAATAAACCTCAGTGCCTGTTTGCTGCACTGCACTACATCATCTGCTGGAAGAGCCCCAGAGCAGTCAAGTCAAGATCTGTCTGCTGGGTTTACTCAGCCTAAACCATCCTGAAATAAGTTAAGAAGACCTGCCCTCATGCCAGAAGTTTTAAGGTAATTTTTTATCCATACCTTTTCTCTGAAAGCAACTGTGTAAGCACGGAAGGAAGGACAGAATCAGCTGGGTGGAAGAATGCTGCGTCGGAAAAGGATCTGGAGTGGGAGCCCATAGCTGGCAATGCCCTGGTTAAATACTGTGTTCTGCCCCAAGGCTCTTCGGGCCAGCCAGAAATGTGCATCCATTTTAAAATGGCTTTAGAAATACACCTTTGCTTCAGGACTTGCTTTACCTTTTCCTTCTGTTTCTTCCTTCTCCAAAAATAGCTGCCCACCACGATCGTCCTTCACTCCCTGAAAACCACTGTTCACTCAGATCCTCTCCCTCCATCTCCTCCCACCTTAAACAACGCTTTGGTACCACTTCTCCTCATCTATCATTCCTGAATGACCAACTCTTACAGTCCAGTTTTCCTAAATCCAGAGATGAGCTCAGTTTTAGGGTTGGAAAATTGAGTTGCTCACCAAGATAACGCCAGAAAACTCCAATGTGAAATCAGATAGGAAGGAAAAAGAATCATCCAGAGACATCTAAGATCCTTGGAGACATTTTCATTCCAAGGAAATTTGAACATAACTCTGCATATGAGTCGGGTTCAGTCAAATGCAGCTTTCATTGGCCTACAGAAATTGTAGAAGTCCCCTATGCAGCATAAACACTGCAATCTAGGGAGAGGTTACATTAACATCTTATGGAGAATTTTCAATTTGATAAACAGCATGTTAAGTAATTCTTAATTATTTAATCAATTATGAGCAATGGTTGTAAGTAATCTTCCCTCGGTTGGTCTCAACAAATGCATGAATGGTTTCCTGGTACTCCTCCAGCACACTTCATGCCATGGGTTATTTCCAGCTTCATACAAAAATACGAACTAGGACACCCTGTCTTGGTTTTATATCGTTCCCTTAAACTCCTTTCCATGGTAAAAAGCATATTCTCTCCACCCCAGGTACCCTTAAAGCTCTCCAAATAAGCATGCTTTCAATTTTAAATGGCAGGAAAACTTCATCAGCACTACGATGTGATGCATTCTCATGAAGAGAGTAGAAAATCCATCTGGCGTATTAGGGTCCAATTATTAAACTCTCCTATAATGTTTATCAACATCAGAGTTGCTAGTAAAAATGGCAGCTTTAAATGCCAAAATATACAGCAGCTTGAATACTAATATGCCTTAACATACATCGGTCGTTTAATAATTTCAGAAAGCACTGCAATGATTACTGGAAGCACAGCACAAATTGCTATCTGAAAGAAACTTTTAATGGGCTGGAGAGTTGTAGGACACATTTTTAACTACTCAACGCATTAAACCTCAGAGTAATTGGAAACAAATACAAAACGCTGAAGGAATTGCCCATATGATGATGCTAGGCAAAACCAGCCTGGCTGAATGCCTCTCTTATTACTGTGTGTGCTGATGGGCTCTGCCTAACTGCTCTCTGCAGCCTACAGCAAGCCAATAGACCTGAGCTACAGATTAATGACCTTATCTTTCTGCTGAAGACAGTGCTGATGTTGAACAACCCAACTTAGATGTGGCAGGTGATATTTTTTTTGTACTTTTTTTTTTTTTTAATCTGCTTATTCATAAGCACAACCAATCATAAAATCATTAAGGTTGGAAAAGACATCTAATAAGATCATCAAATCCAACCCCAACCCATGCCCACTGACCACATCCCTCAGTGCCACATCTCCATGGTTCTTGGACACCTTTGGGGACAGTGACCCACCACTCCCTGGGCAGCTGCGCCAGTGCCTGACTGCACTCTTTTGGAGAAGAAATGTCTGCTAATATCCAGCCTGGACCTCCTGTGGCACAACTTGAGGCCATCACCTCTCATCCTATTGCTGTTACCTGGGTGCAGAGGCCAACTCCCACCTCACTTTAATCACCTTCCAGGCAGTTGTACAGAGCCGTAAGGTCTCCCCTGAGCCTTCTCTTCTCCAGACTGAGCCATCGCATTCCCTCAGCTGTTCCCCATAAGACTTGTGCCCCCAAATCCATCACAGCTCCACTGCCCTTCTCTGGACTTCAGGGCATCAATGTCTGTCTCGTAGTGAGGGGCCCAACACTGAACGCAGCACTCGAGGTACAGCCTCACCAGTGCCAAGAACCATGGCAGATTCTACTATCATGGGATCAGTTCGACCAGAGCTTTGAGGTCTTTCTGGAAAGCAAGTTTTAACATATTTGTCTGAGGGGAAAGGGTCAGGTGGGAGGAAGGGAAAGCCTCTGCCCCATAGGGCAATGGGCATGGAACAGGGTGCCCAGGACAGCGGGCACAGTCTCGAGCTGCTGGAGCTCAGGGAGCATTGGGACAGTGCTCTCAGCCATAGGGCTTCAGTGGCGCTTTGTGGGTTCCTCAGTGATCACCATGGGTCCCTTCCAACTTGGGATATTCTATCATTCTGTGATGTTATTATGAACTTTTGCATCCAGGCCTGGGGCCACCAGTACAGGATGTGGAGCGGGTCCAGAGAAGGGCACTAAGATGATCAGAGGGCTGGAGCACCTCTCCTGTGAGGAAAGGTTGAGGGAACTGGGCTTGTTTAGCTTG
>JAOWBP010050649.1:0-18542 GCA_028571105.1 Tragopan temminckii | reverse complement strand
CACTCTCCATAAGACTTGTGCTCCAGACCCTTCATAGCTTTCTTGCCCTTCTCTGGACAAGCTCCAGGGCCTCCATTTCTTTTTGTAGTGATAAGCCCAAAATTGAACACACTACTTGTGATATGACCTCACTAGTGTCAAGTACAGGGGATGATCATCTTCCTGATCCCACTTTCCACACTATTTCTGATACAAGCCAGGATGCTGTTGGCCTTCTTGGCCACCTGGGCACACTCCTGGATCATGTTCAGTTGGCTGTCAACTAACACCTCCATATCTTTTTCCTCCAGGCAGCTACCAGGCACTCTGCCTGAAGCAGAAAATATTTTGATATTCATAACAAGACTCAAAAAAGTCTTTACGGTAGCTGCAGCATCAGCCTTACAGTACAAGCCTATTACAGAATAAGAATACTTCTTTCCTTCTTCTCTGACTTCAAGAAAAAAGAAAAGTTTCTAGGCCAAAGTTAAGTCTCTCTGGATTTATTATTAAAAACACACACTTCGAAATATTTCTATTTCAGTTTGCTTAAAAGTACTTAAGAACATTTCACTTTTGTGGAGTTTTGTATTCATTCATTCAACTTGGGAAGAAAACTAGCACTGCAAATTCAAGCATTCAGAAGATGGAGTCTGCCTGAATAAAATGGAATGTGATCGCTATGTTATTGTGAATTATAATATTATGAATTATAGTGTTTTTCTTAATTACATTAGCATATTTTCCATAGGACTCCAATTAACTCATCTACTGCACTGAATAACCTTTAAGTAATTTAATATTTTTTTCATTTTCTTTCCTCAAGGATAGGAATTATTCAACATCTTCTGAAGACCATATTTTAAACTTCTCTGAGTACTATATGGTATAGCTTTGTGTGCCTATAGAAATGTTGTCTGAAGGGCTATTATAATGTGTATTAATTATTGGATACAGCATTCAGTTTGAAAAATACAGTATGCAATTGAAGAAACAAAAATATATATTTTTCGACTAACATGGTACAGTACTTTGCATGACCAGTTTCATGTTGCTTATTATCAAGCCTTAAGTTTAAATATTTTGCAGTTCTGCAATCAGAGGCATCTCATCCCCTGTTGCAAGCACTTTGTGACCAGCTGAAAATGCTACTGAATTGATGGGTCTACCACTGTCTAGGTACAGAAAAGGAGAGGACCCAGTTCCCTCAAAAATCTTGAGCTGAAATTTTCCTGCCTTTCACTTATACCTTCTATGATCTATTAAAAAAAAAAAAAAAAAGGAAAAGGGAAAAAAAAAAAGAAAAAAGACAGTAGCAATCCACAACCAAGAATCATATCTCAATTTCTGGTTAATTCCAAAGATAGAGGTAGTGTGCAAAGAAATGACAGGATAATTTCACAATGATCATGAAAGAAATGGAGTTAAATTTAGGCCATTTCCTAGCCTTTTAGTGATTGACTTGATCCTTCAGTAATGCTCTCTTCACATGGCTGGGTTTTGGAAGAGTTTTGTAATGACTATAATTCTCAACTGTGCTCACTCATCAGGTCTATTTCCAGGCTGATGCAAAGGGGGAGCTCTGTGAATAGCTGACATGATACACTAAAAGGCTTCACATTTCACAGGCTCTTATGCTTTCTGATCTTTAATAATATAGTTTGTCAGTTTTTCACTTCTTATCCAACCTGGAGTCCTATCAGAAAACGCCAGCAGGCTCTCTCTGAGATGAGAGCTTCTGCCAGCAACATTTAGGTCATGGGAATCTTTTCAGTGACTTCAACAGCCAGTGGATCAGATTTTAAAAAGATGCCAAAAGCGAGTGCTTCTTTAATTTCACAGAACCATGAATTCTTCAGATCACTATTCAGAAAACTTGCAACACACACTAGTATGTACACTTACACGTGACAACATCGGGCTTAGTCTGCAAGGCTGGTGTCTGTATACAGAAGGTCTTGACCTGTTCATACATTACAAGATAGATTCCAAGGCTCAGAGCTAAGGTAACTGAGATCTTTGAAGTAGATCATAAATGTAAGTAGTGCACAAATAACACAGTGGTTTTGTTTCTTGCTAGAGGAAATTTTCAGTGTATTTATGAAGTCTTTTGATGCTCCCTGTAAATTTGCAAATAAGAGGCCACAGGTCCTCTTGATGAAACTTTGGTTTTAAACATATGTAAAACAAGTTGCTGAAAGAGTTTGGAGAAGTTTGAAGTAAACAAACAGAAGGTTAGACATACATCACCAAAACATGGCTTAGTTAAATTTTAAAAGATCAACTAGGCAAGTTTTCACTCTCACATGTTACAAAGGGTTGTTAAAAAAGCTCTTTGTAGCTAGATATTTAAACTAAGAACACAATGTCTGAACAAGAGATTAAGATATACACTGGCTATGCATTTCAGTACCTTTTAAACAAACCCCCACAAACTATCCTCATTAGACTTATACACACATTTACAAAAAAATGTCTCTCCTTTCTAGAGTAGAACCCAAACAAACTTTGATGTGTGGATCTGAAATGTTCAAGTAATTTTATCCTAAACAATGAGAAGTCTCAGGACCTCCTGTCATACTATATGCTCTATTTGGAAGCAAATGTAGAGAGGAAGACTGACATAATATCTATGGAAATTAGAAGTAGATTCTGTTAAATGGGCTGTGTGCTACACGTTAAGTGAGAACTGAAACAGAAGCCAGCTTAACTGAGAAATCTGGATAGCTTGCTGGTCACTACTCATGATCAGACAGAAAGCTTGTTTGAAGTGAGCTGGAATTTTCAACTTGCTTGACATGTATTGTCTAGCCAAAAGCCCACTCTCAACCTTGCTAACTGGAACAGATACTTCAGATGAAAAATATTTTATGGTTGTCCCAAGCAACAGAAACAATGAGATTCTGAGCATTACCATACAGCATATGAAAATAAAGGAAAAATGTACGTGTCTTTAGATCCTGTAAATGCTGACAACTTTTGTATTTGGCACTTGAAGACCACTTTCCACTCCTCAGAAAGAGGTAGTGATACACTGTACTTCAGAGGTTTTTTTAAACTCCTCTGAGACACTAGGGTATGACATATTAGTAGCCGTGGTTAAAATAACCCTTTTGTGGAACCAGACAGGATGCCATTAGCAGTACTGAAAATGGCTTTTCAATGGCACACAGAATAAAAATTGTTGGTTTCTACAGACTTTGATTCATATATGTCATCATTGGTCTCTACAGCAAACCACAAGAAATATCAAAGTAGAATTCTTTTAAAAATCTAGTTTGTTTCACATTTATCACTTTGGCTTTCTCATTTCATAGCATGCATAAATCTCGGTCTTGATGATGGCTAGATATTTTTGTAAAATCTGAGTTTGATGTGCATACTTAAAACATGGGTTTTCTGCAGTTTTCTTCCAGTTCATCCAAGTGCAGAGGCGACAATGCTCACACATGTAAAAGCCGCACTTTAAGTTATACTGTTTTGCACGGACACGGTAGTCCCTTTTTTTTTTTTTTTTTTTTTTTGTAAGTCCACAAATATGAAAATATCTTGCAGAAAAATGAAGCTAAGATTGCATATACTGAAAGTATTCCTGGGTAGGGTCTCCAGTGTAGCAGCTATAGCCAGCATGCTCATCAGTGAACAAACTGCCATTTCGATTAGCTTTTACAAACATTCATCTTTCACTGTCCCAACTATTTGAATGAGACTAGGCAACCCTTTCATCTAAATGAGATACTGTTGCACACTGCCCCATTAGCTTGCATAAACCTGCTGCTGTAAGCATCCATTACCACAACCTGGTAGTGACATACTGATTTTCAAGCTGAAACTACTTCCCTTGAGACTAGAGAGCATACGGCTGTTTGTTAGATCTGCTGGGTAAAGCACACTGATGTCTTAAAAGGGAAAAGATGGAAAAAGTTAGGTGTGACTCTTTGTTAATTTATTATTATTTTTATTATTACAGTTCTGAAAACAATAATTCAGTCTTGGAAACTGCCCTTTTGGACCTAAAGTGCTTCAGACTGGGTTTATTACCCAGATGTAATTCATAAACACTGGAACTATAATCAGTAGTGAGATCATATTAAAACTATTAGATTTTGAGCTACAAGAAAGTACAGAAAGGCAGCACCAGGGACTTTTGGTACATGTGATTGAGATCATAATTAAACACCTGTTGTACAGAGCCAAGCCAGACAGCTATGCAATCTGTAGGAGTCCTTCTGTGAAATGTTTAATGGGCTTTATGTTAGAATAGAAAGAAAACTGTTTTAGCACACACCAGAGGTCTACACAGCGTCCACTTCCAAAATAGCTGTAGGAGAAAAATATAATGAAAATGATCTTTCAAATAAGATTCCAATTTTTCCAATAAAAAAGTTTCCACACATTTATAGATCGTTATTTGGTGTATCTAAATTTCTGTGTTTAGCAGTGTAACAAGTCAAACATTGAAATTTTTTTTTGGCTGAACAGGTAGAACAGATTATATTAAGTGGAAAATTTAAACACTTCAAAGAGATTTCACCTCCCAACATTTTAACACATTGATGAGACATAACTATCTCTCTGAATGCACTCATGAACTTTTCTCTATGCTGGAGAGTAAGCAGTATCCTATTCACAGCCAAAACACACACACACACACACACACACACAAAGAATGAAAATAAAAATGTGAAAGAATTAGGTGAATGTTCATGAAGTAGTGTTTAAAAATTGTAGCCTAAAGGCAAAGATCTCAACAGTAGAGCTGACATTGGCTCCATGGATGTATGCTCCAGTCTTTTCAGATAAAAGTGTACTGCAGCTTTAATCCCTACTGAAAACAGTAGTTTTCAGAACAGTTTAGGCAACTGTAAAATCAGTACAAAGAGGGAAAGCAGAAAGACTCTTTCAAGCAGAACATGTAAAGGACCTGTTCTACATAGTACACATCCATGGATGAGGTTGTAGTGTGTTGTGGCTGAAGTGCCACACAGTTGTAGCTCAGAAGAGCATGTGATCAGACAACCTGTGGAACATACTAAGCAGTTCTGTTTCAGTAATGATTCACAACAGCTAAATGGGTAGAGTGATCCCTGAAAGAAACAACAGTTTACACATGACTGCTGTAGGGAGCGATCCCTTTTTCCATCCCTTCATTCAGATCTACAGCACAGAAGATCCTCTCACACTACTACTTTGCTTCCATGCTCATCTTTCTTCATGAATATGCTTGGACCATGTGCAATCCAGCAAGATCCCTCTAATACTTCCAGAAGTCCAATTGTTTCCCAAAGACTCTCCCACATCCTTTTGTTTGTCTGCTCTGGAAAAAGATCTGCTTATACTGGAAAATCAAAAAAAGTAGCAAAAGAACTGCAGTAATTTGTGTTTTATAGAGCCTAATGCTAGATAAAAAATAAAACCACATTGACTGGATGTGTCTACATGTGAGTGGAAGGATGACAAACCACTGCTCCAAGATGCTTTGTGAACTCTGCTCATTACAAGTGCTCAGCTGGGAGACTCAACAGTAGCAGAAATGAAACACTGCATTACATTGGTTAGGTAATTTAATGGTTCCTGAGCTTCTACTTCACAGGCTCAGAGAGGTGCAGGTAGGAAAAGCAATACCCAGTGCTGGAGAGTGCAGAAAGGTGACAGGCAAAGCAGGAACAGTTACGATGAAAGAGAAGCATGTATTCAGCCTTCTGTAGGTGCCAAAGTGCATAGGGGAGAAATAACAGTCCTGAAACTCACTGCAAGAAGAGAGCAGCACTAAGGCAAGATGCTTCAATAACTCACCTCTTATCAGTACCCCAGAATGGGGAACAGAGTTAGAAGCAGCAGATTCTCTCCTCCTGAACACACATAAATTCCAAAGGTCACCTCTGCTCCCAGCTTTTAAATGCTGGAGAATTCACCACACTGTCAGCCAGCCTTGGCATCAGCAGACTCAATGCAGATCAGGTTACTCCCAACTAAACAGGGAGTAACGGTTTCCTACTGCAGGTGTCCCTTACTGCTTACTGCCCCCATAAATTTCCTTCTTGGGAGCATTAGAGAAAGAAAAGGTGGAATACTTGAAGCAACAGGAAATTTTTGTTCATCTTACACATAATTTGATGGATACACAGTTCTTCAGTCCTCAGAATCTAATATGTGGTCCACTGAAGTTAGCTATATTATTCGACTCTCTGTCAGACAAACCAAAACTCTTCATTATGCCTTCTCTAAAACAAACAGCTATTTCTCTATTTAATCCAGTTTTACGTTTTCCTGGATGGTCTGCTCATGTGAAACAGAGTCCACTTCTTTCTTCCTCCTTCCGTCATTCCCCATTCTTCCTCTCCCGCCTTCCTCTCATCCTCTCATCAAAGCCTGCAGCATGCTCATCAGTGCTGCTAAATACTCACCCAGTCCAATCTCTTCTGGGACATATTATTAGTCTTTAATCCCTGGAAAATGATATTATTCTTAAAAAGCTCTCATGCATAAAAAAGTTAAAAATGTATTTCAATCACTTGAAACAAATACTGAGAGTTTCCATTGAGTACTAACAATTCCTGGATGGAGAAAAGAGAAAATTGCTTCAGTTTTCTGACCTGCACTTGTAAGCTCGATCCAGTTAAATTCAGTTAAAGACAGCCATGCTAGCTTTATTAACACTGCTAGATCAGAAGGTTAGACAGCAAGCCCTCAAATGCTCAGTACCGTCTAAACCTCTTCTAACTTCTTCTGGCACATCTTGAACTCTAAAGTTCAGAGCCTTCTAAAAATACACAATGGGAGCTGCAGGGCCAGCTGGCAGCAGCACCTCTGCCCCACAACATGCCGTGGGCATGGGGACGGCCACAACCCTGCACCCGCAATGCCATCTGGGTGAGAAGTCATGAGAGTGACACCAGCATCAGTGGTAACAGCACGGAGCAATGCCAGGAGCCCTGGCATGACACACAGAGTGAGCGAGGGCTGCCAGATTCACCCACGTATTCACTGCCCCTCTGAAATCAAATCTCCAGTCAGGACATTGCTGTATGTAAGGTGTGAGGAGAAGCACAGCATCAAAACAGCTTGGAGGAGAAGGATCATTACAGTGGCTGTAGCATTATTACATAAAACACTGTATTTATTTTTGGAAAGCAATAATGTAGAGAGACAGGAAAAAAAAAAAAAAGAAAGGCATAAAATACAGCTGAAAATTAGAAGGATTGATTTCTCCTGTCTTATTTTCAGTTCTGATGTCTAATCCACACTGTAATATGATAGCAGGGAAAATTTTCTGCTCCTGTTTTCCTGCAAGTCCTACAGTTCCCAATGCCATTTCTGCAGCTGTCTCTAGGCTCTCTCCTGTAGAGCCTCCTAATATGTTTAATTGCACAATGCTCTCATCCAGTTTTTTTGGCTTTTATGCAAAAATTCTTCACAGTAGGTAGTGAAAAACTGCTTTAAAATCCAAGCACAAATTTTAATGTTCCAATGAAAACATAAGCATTTTGTATATTATTTAATACTTGTTCTAATAATTCTTCCAATTTTTTCATACCTGCAAGGAAGTGATAAAAATATTGGGCTCAAAAGGTACAACATATATTCATTACCTCCACTTAAAAACAGCAGCATCACATTAATTAAACACCATTTCATCTTGCATACCTAAACAGTACTGCATTTTAAAATTGCCAGATGCATTGCACACAAACACTGAACCACAAAGAAAGTAAAAGAACCAGAAATTCTTCTTATTTTGCATACACTATATAATTGATTTTACAATCCTTTGAAACGTCTGCAAGTTGCCTTCAAGCACTTTATGTATCTAAAATGAAAAAGATACATATTTATGATTTATTTTGTTAATTTGAACTACTACCTGGATCATATTTTGCAAGGATATACTTGCTAGAAAAACATCTAAAGCATTAGGGAAAACACAAGTTTTTCTCGAGTGTCATGGAGAGGGGCTTTCTTATTTCCTATTGTTCTTTAACAAAAGTCCATTCACTCCCACCAAGCGCTTGCTTCTCTCTTCCCCTTTTAACTTCAGCTCAAAGAACTGACAGATCAGCTGAACTTTTTCCTCCAAGATTGCAAATTCCTCTGCAGTGCAACTTCTTTTTTTTTTGTTATGTAGTAAACAAGAGGCATAAGGAGATAATTTTACATGCATATTTGCACAACAACAGTAAAGACTCTGCTTTGGAACTGCATTTTCATCTCCTTTCCATCACCATATTCTTTAGGGGAATTTGAAGAGTAAATGCTGACTAGTTATCCTGTATTCTGGCCACCTCTGTGCAAAATATGTCTTGATGTCATTGGTGAGGACAAGGAAGCAGCAGATTGCTAAAATGTATAATGAAGAGTGTTGGCACCAGGGACAACTGTCTGAGTAAACAATATTACATTAAGCATGAGGTTGCGCAGAGCACAAGCTTATAGAGCCCAATCAAACCTCTGATTTCAAAGGAAGCCCTCAGCAGAACAGACAGACTCATACGCTTGATAAAGTATGAAGATGGGATTCAGAGTTGTTGAAATCTACCACTGTAATATTCCAACACTGGTAACAATACTGACATCATTCACGGAGTGAGCAGCATATTTTTATATCATGAGGCCCTATCCCTGGAGAAAGTTGTGGATGCCCCATTCCTAGAGGCACTTAAGGCCAGGTTGGATGGGGCCCTGGGCAGCCTTATCTGGTGGGTGGCAACCAGCTCATGGCAGTGGGTTGGCACTGGATGGACTTGAAGCTCTCTTTTAACCTAAGCCATTCTATAATTAGATGATTTTATGATCTCTGCATTGAGACCTCTTTATTGCTTGCCTCCATTCACCATGGACAGCCTTGGTACCTAAGAGCAAAGTCATAAAGTGCTGCAGAGATGAGAGCAGACCAGTGCAGTCTGCTCTTACCAGCAATCCACTTTAGTGTGGCTCTGCCTCATTACACCTGGTAAATTGCTTGAGTGGCCTTCAGGTATATGACCGGGTGTCATTTCTCTTTGTAGGCAAAACTCAAGATTTCCTTCCTCAGTCAAACTGAGTGGCAAAACCCAGGATGAAGTAGGCTCCAAACCCCAGGAACTACATACTCTCTAATTCACGCTTCTGTCCTACTGCACATGTGGTCCTCATAGGGCAAGAATAGACATGTGTCTGAATGTATTAAAAAGCTGAGAATGCAGCCCCACGTATTTGTACAGCTGGTAAGTCAATGTTAAAACGACAAGCTTCAGAAAGCAACATGCACACAAGCATGCAAAGAAAGTGGTCCGAAGTCTTGGCGGAATTACCTCATTATCACTTGGATTGTACTGTATCACTGGTGATATGTTAGGATGCCTAGGGACTTGTCCAATCATATTTTTACTACTGCAAATCTAATACCTTATACACAATTAAGAGAGTAGTGCATATTCATTGACTTCAAGGGAGTTAGTCTGGATTTACACACATTAAATTACTGTTAGAACAATACAAGCATATGCACCTGCAAGAAATAAATTAAAAATATACTAAATTGTATTTAGCATTACTTTGAACCCTATCCGGAGGAAGTCTATCATGGCACAGCCCTGTACCACTCCAAGATAATCCATGGAATAATGAACTTCTTGCTGAGCTCTTCAGTATTAGTAATGTGAAGAAAAATTGGCACAAGTTTGGAATGCTAAAATATTCAAGAGACTGGGTGATGAAGGAAGATCAAGAAAACATGAACAAACAAACAAGTCAAAGCATGGTCAGCAAGGCTGAAAAATGATTGCAAAGCAACATAACAACGGTTCTGTGTATGAGTGCCCTATGTACAGATGAGAGAGGATTAGGATGGTGTACAAAAGTATAATTCACTGTTACAAAGAGTTATAAAATAGAAAACAAAGGCTCACAGTTAGAAAATAATTCTTCTTCCTGAAATAACAGCTCAGAAGAAAAGTTTCCGTGCTTAGGACATTCATTATTGAACAAGAAAAAGCACTACAAAAATGTGCTGGAGCAAACACTTTTGAACTAAAATGAGGTGGATTACAGAAGTTCAAGATTTCTAACATTTCTGATTTCAGGATTCTTACATTTATAATACATGTCATCTCATACTGTCCGTGTCTGCTTCTTAAGACAAAGATCTCACAACGATATTTTGTGTATGTGCCTATGTGTGTGTGCATGTAGTTAGGGACAGAGAAGTGTGTGTACATGTACACACATCAGGAGGAGATACTTAGATATCATTCTCACCTGGGGCAAAAATTACAGAAGTGTTCTGAATTCAGATGTATCTTGAATAGATATTTATCCTGTTGCTTGGGGGAATGAGACATAAAAGCTCAAAGAAACAAGAGAAGTTAATGAAAGAGAGCCAAATTTTCTGCTGGCATAATTTCATTAGAGGGAAGTGCAGCTGCCCCCACATACATAGCAGAGAAGGCCACTTGAATGATGAAGAGAGAAGTGGGAGTGAGCCTAAATGTGTGGTTTCAAATTGTATCTTTCATTGTCAGCACAAATCCTAATTGCAACATAAGGCAGTTTTTATTTATTACTCATTTCAGAATTTTCATAGCTTATATATATGTATATTGCCTTGCATTTCACAATTTTAGAATGAGTATCCAAGATTGTTCTGACATACATGTTCACTATAAAATATATGCCTTATACTGAAAAATGTACTATCTTCACCCTCTTTTTTTCACTTCTATAAAAATAATATACAAAACAACAAAATTCACAGTCTTCAACATTTTATAGTTATTTTGTGAACAGCAGTTTCTTCCAAGTAATGACGTAAATAGTTTTTACAAAGCACCTAACAGCAATTTAATTAACATTACCAAGTTTTAAAGGAGATATCCACTGGGGGTAAAATCCATTGCAGAACACAGGGATGTTTGTGTTCAAAAATTGGTTAGATACTGGGACATGATTTAGTGGGGAAATAATAGTGGTAGGTAGATGGTTGGACTGGATGATCTTGCAGGTCTTTTCCAATCTTGGCAATTCTATTATTCTATAATTCTATGATGTGTATGACTGTACGAAGCATTTGGGGATTACTAATATATGGAAATGACAAGATCTGTTCACTCATAACTGCAAAAATGTAAAACTTCCAAGCGCAGGAGAATTTTCTAGTGACGTACACAAAATTCACTAAGTTAGGCCACGAGTTAGTGGGCCTGAAGTGAGGCCAAAGGACTAGCAGCCTTCCCAAACTAAATGCTTCACCACATCCAACCATCCAACCCTACAGCAAATCTCTGAGGCTCAATCAGTGCAGATGACAGAGAGAATTCTGGGGCCATGTGATTAATGTCCCCTCTCTCTGGTGGGCTATGGGAACCATCTGGTGGATGAGCAGAAAGGAACTCTGGTCTTCCACCACCCAGAAGACTGTTTCTCTGGATGCCTTCCTGTGCAGCCTACTGTAGGGGGCCTGCTTTCGCAGTGAGTTGGACGTGATGATCTCTACAGGTCCCTTCCAACCCCTATGGTTCTGTGATTCTCATAGACAGTTTAGTTGCTACTTAGGATATTAAAAAGTTGCAATTATGAAAACAAGAATCTACAGTTAGGACTCAGCTTTAGTCTACTGTTCTTTATCTTTCTCAACATAGTTCAGTTCATTCTGTACTTTGTTTTATTCTATTTGTGTAGGGGCAGAGCTTAAAAAAAGGAGTGAAAAGTTCACTTATTTGATAACCTCGTATCTCCTATGTATGACAGTTATTTAGGAAATATGGTCTGGAATTGGAACTTCTCCCTCTTTGCTACTAAATTAAGATGGAAATTAAACCATTTTCTCTCTCATTTTTTTACTATATACAATGGAGAAAAGAAAGTATTGTCTGCTCAGTTCTTTGAATGTAAACTATGCAAACATTTTTCTTTAGGCTATAACCCTTCATCTGGATTCCAGACTGATGGAGGTACCTCCCTGCAGACCTGAATGAGAGAACTAAACACCAAGACCTGTGTCATATTTCAGTCCTCAGCAATTCCACTAGCTGCAAATTCACTAGCTACTTCCAGGTAATGTTTAAAGAAGTATGATGTTTTTTGGCAGCATTTGTTTATTCGACGGGTCTGCTTTAGCTCCCAATCTGAGGTTCCTAACTCTCTCAAGGGGCTCAAGTGCAAGCAACAGGCACTTAGCACTGGTTTTGAATCCCACTCCAGGAGCCAGGCATACAAAAACTGTGGTTGCTACACACTTTGACACAGCATTCCCTCACTTTGTAATACTGATTTCATGCAGTCACTATCTACTATGTTTTACTTTCGAGTCTGCTGTGCATATAAAATACAGCAAGCGTCATCATTCACTGGTAAACTGTAGTTTGAAGCTCATTCACTATAATTTAATATAAAGTTTTCAGGTATTAATGTTACAGATCCTTGTAATGGATTGGGCCACTATTTTTGAACCTTTATACAGGATGATTGTGGAGTGAAAACTATCTGAAGTTCTCAAATCAAAGGTCATCAGTCACTGCAGGTATCTGTCACTCAAGTGCAATGATCCATCCTTTATCCTAGAGCTTGGGAAAGTAAGCAGCTGTGAGGGTGCTTTGGTGAGAATTGGAATGTTGCTACAGAAAGCTAATTCTGTCTATCCAGACCTAAAAAGTATTAATTCCTTTTGTTTTCCTCTGAGCTATTAGTGAATTTACCTAAGAGCAGTCTGAGTACACATTCTTGTTCCAGTTATTATTTCTTGCTCTAAGGTAAATACTTTATAGACATATTTTTGTTTTTTGTTAATGAGTGACATGTGAGCTTCCATTGGGTGTTTAAGTCTATTAAAAAAGCTGTGGTATGGGGCTACCAGACTTGTAAGGTACGTAAACCACACAGTGAACAGTGACTGTATTCCTATTCAGTGATTAAAGGCACAAAAGAACCATGGGAACCTTGCTCCAGTCTTTATTTCTATATTTAGTAAAACAAACCTTAATTCTTTATTTGTCAAATTACTATCTGTTACAGTTTGAACTTTCTTTCAGCTTTACTCTCCTAATGAAGTTTAATCTGCCTCTGGCTTAAAGCAAAAGAGCTCTGTGTGTTCGTGTGTATGCAGTGTGAATGTGGTTTTGCAGAAAAGGAAGTATTCTGAAAGGTGGGGGCTAAAATCAATGGAAAATGGAAGCCAGCCTCTTGCCCTTGTTTTTCCAGCTGTCAAATTTTACTCTAATAAAGTAGATAGTATTTCCTTACAACCCCATTAGTTTTTCCTAAGCAAGCTGACAATACCATTCACTGTTCTGTGAATGCAATCTCCATAATTTATGCTATTCTTCTATGAGAAATGCCCTGAACCCTTGCGTTTAGAAAAAGGAACCTTTCAGAAATGTGTTTGGAAGCCCAAAGATCTCTTCTACTTTATTTTACTTTTTTTACTTGAGCAGAAGACTAGATACAGAAGGCAGCAACTATGAATCAAATTGGAGGAGACAGTAAGTGTGAAGAATTGTCAGGGCTGTGCACATTTTAGCTTGGCAAAATAGCACACGGTCTCTTAAGGAGCTTAGAAATAAATAACAATGGATTTTAAAGAAAAGGAAGGACATTAAAGAGATCAGCTCTATAAAATCCTTCTATAATTACACCATTTGAAAGACAGCCAAAACGGGGGCTGGGAAGGGTGCAGAAAATAGGAACTCCGCTATGTGAGACAATGTATGATTTCACATAGCATCTTCTGCTAAAATTGTGTCTACAGAGCAGATAATCAGCTTTCTGTAATGTGTGAATGTTTCTTCAATGTGTTGCACTGTTTAAGACTGAATGGATCTAGCTACTAACAGAAGTCAAGATCAGAGCAGGAAGAAAAACTCTGCAGCCACAGGAATTCCGCTTTACATTTGTAGAAGTTATGGTTGCTCCCACACTGCTTACATTTCTTGAGCATTTGCAAGTCTCAGTTACTAAGAAATTTTATTTTATCAACACCTCAATGAATAAAGAGGCACCATGAACACAAAATATGTGCTAGCAGTATTAGAAAGTTTATAAATAGTTCTAGGTATCTAATGTTTCTTTCGAAATATTGAAATATTAAGCTTCTTTTCTTTAAAAATGCTTTGAAGCTGAGTTTTCCTAGTCTTTTTATTTTGAAAAATCTTGACTTCATTTTGACTTTGCATAATTAAAGTCAAACCAGTAAGGCCAGTATTTGGATTTTATTTTTCTCTTCCACTAAAGACCTGAAATATAGGGAGAAATGTTCTTACTCTTAGTCCAATTCAGAAGAATCTTATTATTCTTGGCATAATGGGAAAAAGACAGCTTTAATGAGACAGATATGAGACATATTTAATGGGGTACAGGAGAGACAGAAATAAATTACCACTGTCCATCCATCCCCAGATTATTCCCACTAGCTAACACAAGTGTCAGAACAGCTCTCCTGAGAAAGAGATAGCACTTTTTGCTTTTGACTTCACCCCTGCTTCTCCACTGCAGTGTAACATTTTCTCAATTAGGAAAATTAAATATTCTCAAACATGAAAATATTAATATGAGGCAATACAATTACAGGGAAGTGATGTTTCCTTAACCTTTGTATGAACTTGTAAATTACTGATTTCTTTTTGCAGCAGTTGCTTGACATGCCTCATTTTAGTTGCTGCCAGTTGTCATAAGATAACAAAGTGCACAGAAATCTTTAATTCTGCCTCCACCAGACAAACCTCAAGAAAAATCTTAAGTAAAGTTGTGTGGGGTAGTGGCTAAAGAGAAAAGAGGAGACGACAAACCTGCAAACCAACTTTGCCTCTATAAATAATACAACGTGACAATTACTGGCATGGGCAGAGGAAAAAAGGACAGCAGCAAATGTGTAACACTGCCATCATTCCTAAGGGATCAGCCAGGGCTGTCCTCAGGGCTCTAAGTGCCAACTCCACTTACACAGACTTTGAAACATCTGAAGGAGGTGAACTCTTCAGGTTGAAGTAGGGATGTAAGAAAAAATAATAGAATCATAGAATATCCCAAGTTGGAAGGGACCCGTAAGAGTGAGGCCCTGGGCAATCTGATCTACTACGTGATCTAGCAGATGGCAGCCCTGCCTGTGGCACGGGGGTTGGAACGTGTTGATCTTTGAGGTCCCTTCCAACCCAAGGTATTCTATGATTCTATGATTCAATGATAAATGTCATCAAAATCAACTCCTGGTTCCACAGAGAACCATCCAGAAATCAGACCTAAATCTGAGAGCTTTGCCCAGACGCTTCTTGAACTCTAGTAACTTGGTGCCATGATCACTGCCCTGGGGACGCTGTTTCAAGCCCCAACCACCCTCTGGTGAAGAACCCTTTCCTGATGTCCAGTCTGACTCTCCCCTGACACAGCTCCACGCCGTCCCCTCGGGCCCTGTGGCTGTCACACAGAGCAGAGCTCAGCGCTGCCCCTCAGCTCCTGTGCTCTGGGCTGAGCAAACACAGGGACCTCAGCTTTTGTTCCTCTGTTTTGCCATCCAGACCCTTCCCCATCTTCGTTCAATTGTTTAATTCAATTTCAATAATTTCAAGTGGAATACTCTCTTACAGAGAAAAAAACCCAAAACACAGAAGTGTCATGTATCACTCTGTTCACAGCATGCCTTCTGTTACAGTGGAAAATGATAAAATGTAGATTTTTTTTACTACTGGAAAATACTATAATGATCCAAAGGTCATTAACATCAGTGGATTTCAGAAGGTTTGCTTTTTGCTAGATTAAATGTCTTTAGTTTTTCTTGTGTTATGTCAAAATTCCACAGAAACGTAGAAGGTAGACAAAGATTGCAGTGGTTCACACCATATATGCTGTGAACAAACATCTGTGGACTATTTTAAAATTAAAATCCATCAGTTTAAAGGCACAGACATGAATATTGATTTATTTTAAGTTTTGTACCACAAGGTTTTGTAACACAAAGTTCTGTAAGACAGCCTTCATTTTGAGTGTGTGTGCGGTATCCATAAAATTCAACTCAGAATGAAAGCTAGAAGAAACAGGCTTTCTGTGCCTTTTTTCCCCTCAAGACTTTCCTTAGGTTTTGACATTCTGGCTTGCTTCTTTCTGGGGTCTTACTGTATCTAGACTGCTCAGGTTACATTGGAGCAACAGTTTTCAGTTATAATAATAATAAAAATAATAATCTTGCAAGACTTAGTCTAGCATTCTGGATCACCATGCATATCACTGTCTGCCTAGGACCACATCAAGGCACAATACCCTCTTTCCTGTGCTGAGTACTGATGTAGCATAAACAGTAGGGTAGAATTTCTGTCTGGGTGGGATATGTACACAAGCACGAAGGCTTAATCCTATAAAACCATTTGCATGTATTATGGTCTACAAGCAGAGCAACACTAAGTCTGTTATTCCCTTTACCTTGCTTTTAGTCTCCTTTCTTGTGCGTTGAAGACAAGGCAGAAAAGGTGTGGCAGCTGGGCAAACAGAGGCGGCATATTTTGCTATGAACTGTGACCCCCAGATCCCAAGCATTATCTAGGGAAAAGAACCATTGCTTTATCCAAGAACAATCTTGTTGGTGTTTTCTATCATTGAGGAAAACATCAAAGGATTTTTTTTCTTCTAACAGTTTTGAAAGAAAATTGTTTTATTTGTTCTTCAAAATGTATCTTCATTTCTTCTGGTTTTTCTTATCATTGGTATTTATTATAGTAGATAACAGCTGCTGAAAGCTTTCAATCACAGAGCTTTTGAAGGCTCACGGAAGCATCTAGCTAATGTTTTCAAATGGCTCTGAGATCTGAACAGCTATCCTCAGGATTAAGGAAGATGAAATGAAAACGAATACTACTTTTCAGACAAAATCCACCTGTCCTTTACCACAAAGGGAACAAATCTATTTCACAAATGGGAGTTTAAACCAATCAATCAATATGTTTTCTAGTTTACAATTCATAAAAAATCTCTTATGGTCCTATTTTGATATTGCCAATGTGACGTAATGCTGTGGGTTCCTTCAATGACAAGAATTAGACATTTTAAATTAATAGGGAACTGGTAATGGATACTTAGGCTTTTCATATTTAAGTGCTCGTACAGATTGATTTATGCACGGAGATTGAAAGGTATCCTCAGAAAGTTCTAAGAAAACTTCTGTGAAAGTGGCTGGCAGGCTATTTCCTCATGATACTCAGGCCTTAAGAAATACTCAGTAACTACCAGAGGGTATTAACACTCATATGTATCCACAGTCTCAAAAACCCACCTCAGTAGCTCAATGAAACCCACTGGGGACAATGAAAGACTTCCTTTTTCTTCCCCAGCTGAACACTGAACAACTTAATGAGAGTTACAAAAAAATACACATACGTGGTCCTTACTCCAAGCCTACTCAATTTGAAATGATGAGTGATGAAGCTGAATCCTAAATATAAACAGAGCCAGACTCTATTCATATTATATGTGGAAATTGTGGAAATACACATGGATAAGGGTTAAGAGATAGTGAGCAGTTCCCAAAATTAATAGGTTGCCACTGGAATGGAAGAATCACTCTGTAAGTCTAAAATTAAGTGGAAAAAAAACCCCACAACATTTCTGGAGCACATTGCATACAAGGAGAAATGAAAGTACTGGGTTTGCTCACATTTAAGTAGTGAAGGAAAAAAGAAAATCTTATAACTGTCTATAATGACCTCCTGGGAGGCTTCTGGAACATGGGACAATCCAATCAGTTATAAGGGAAAAGAAAAAAAGCCATTACTGGCTGCTCAGATAGGCTGTGGGATCTGTATTCTTGAAGTTACTTAAACATGAAGCGGACACTTCCCAGAACATTGTGATCTCACCTTGACCTCATCAGACCTGCTTTGAGAAGGAGACTGGCTGGAAGACCGTCCCAACCCAATGATTCTGTGATTCTATGAAAGATGGAGAAAATAGGGCATTTTCATTAAATAACTGTTAGTCAGAGACCATTACTGCTCTTCTGAGAAGTTAAGGCAACTTTCCCTGAGGAAGTCTGGGCAGCCTAATATACGTTTTATGCTTTTTCTCAAAGATTAAAAAATATGCAGTATCAATCACATGATTGAAAAGATCAAGCTCAGAAATGCATATCACATTACCAGACTTTTGTATGCGTGTTCTGTGTCTGCATTGTTAAAGAACAGAACTTAATCTCACAAGCTCAGCCACTGAAAACAAAATACCACAGCTTGATAAAATTTAAGATGATATGCCTATGAAACAGGATGTGGCCAGGTAGTTTCTCTGTTTGCAGTTTTAATGTTATTTTTCCATACTTCTTCCCTACATACCTCTGTAATACATCAGGTAATATAGAACTCTCCCTGAAGTAGACACATATACCTCCACAACCACAGTATGTACTATATAAAATTGATTTATCTGCTATATGTAACATTATATATGTGTACAGATATAAACTTTGAAAATAAACAGGAACCAGATGTCAAATCACACAGAATCACAGAATGGCCAGGGTTGGAAGGGACCTCAACAATCATGAATCTCCAACCCCCCTGCCACATGCAGGGCCACCAACCTCCACATTCAATACTAGACCAGGCTGCCCAGGG
>JAOWBP010050648.1:0-18550 GCA_028571105.1 Tragopan temminckii | reverse complement strand
AATCCACCTTCCTGAAACTAAAATGCCCAAAAACTAGGTATAACTGAAATCCACTCTCTGGGAAATTTCCACCAAATTCTGTAGTCCCAGCCTTTGCTGGCAACATGCCTATTCCATGAGGTCCTGTGCTTGCAGCAGTCCTCAGAGCATCACCAAATCAAGTCACCCAGGACAGCAGGGATACACAGATCCAGGGTGTTCTAGGACATAGTGAAACTGACTGCTTAAACATGTATATATATTTTTATTACTATTATTTGTAACTCCATGTGGCTATTGTTTTTATATGTGGAGTTCTCTAATAGCCATATGCTCTGCTGTTGCGCTCCAGGAGACTCACTTCAGTGTCTTCACTATCTGCATTTAAAACAGATGCTCAGATTCAGATCCCCTCATCTACGTATCCTCAGCTGCTTATGTGCAGGGGAATGCAGGAGAGGGAGGAGGGTAACCCTTCAGCTTGCAAGGAGAGTGGGACATGAGAGCCTAAGATATGCCCTTCTGGGATCCACTGTGGTCCACGAAGCCCAGCTTTCAATCTGATAGCAGCAAAAGGAGATAATGAGTATGCCAGCCACCCACTTCTGCCACTTCTGTTACAACACAGATTTTAGGTACAACACTACTTTTTTATACAGCTGAAGGATGAATGTTTAAAAAAAAATCACAATGAAAACAATTACTTGTGGGCGAACATTAAGTAAGCTCAAACTGACTCATGCTTTATCCTACACATAACACTAATATTTTGAAGTCAGCTAAGTGCTATTTGCCTAGTAAAAAGCAGAGTATGAGCCTATATGTATCTGAAGAACAAATGCATCCAGGAGAGAAAAGGTTATTTACCTTTCAAAGAAAGTCAACAGAAAAGAAATTCAGTAGTAGTAGTGATAGCATGATATGAGACCTTCGTAATTTGAAAAAAATAAAAAAATAAAAAGCTGTAATACTGCATGGTTTCCTGAGTTACAGCAATAATTGACACATGATTAGACCTTGAAACTCCAGCTAAGTTAGATCTATGATGGCATCTATGAAGATGCTCATTCCTTCCCTGTCAGCACCTTCAATATTCACAGTTTTCCTGTGCAGACCACATTCTTCTTTCTCCACCTTTGATTCCTTTTTCATTTAATTCTGAGTATACCACAGTCAGATTCAAAGAATCATAGGTGAACAGCACTGGAAGGGACCCCTCAGGCTTTCCTCACCCCTATTCCTGTCCCAAGGCAGGATCTACTCCCCAAGCATTGTCCTTGATATTTAACTACCTTTTCTGTAAGAGAAGAGATCAGGTGATGTAATTGTCATCACATACCTCTAGGTTATGCTATCTATTCCTTCGCTATCATTGTTTTTAGAAAGTGACTCCTAGCATACAACCGCAGCTTAAAATCATTATTTTTACCTTAGCTATTGCGAACATAGAGACAGCATTATTTTCCTCTTTACAACAGGCCTTATGCCGTTCCATAAAGTTGCCATGTTGTTTCCAGTCCTCATTTCTTTTTTCTAGAATAAAATTAATTTTCTCTTCCTTTGTAGGCCATTGTTTCTTGAACCTCACTATCCTCTGGATTTCCTCTGGCCACTTCACAACTTTCTTGAACCACGCTACCTAAAAAGCTTACACAGCCTTAACACTGAGGTCTTACTGCTGCTAAACAAAGCAGTAATACTTCACGGATCGTGTAGGCCGTACACCTGTTTACACGTCCCAGTACGGCGACTGCCATTTTCACAACAGTACGACAATGTTGACTTACGTTTGGCTTATGCTGCACTGTGTATTTCAGATACTTTTTACTTCAGAACTGCCACTTCAAGTTCTTTTCCCTGTCCTGTACATCCTGTGCTCAGGCTGTATGAGCCTGAGCATCACACCCCTAGATTTCCCTATTAAGTTGTGTTTAATTTTTTTCAGATGACAAATCTGTTTTGATGAAGGCTATTTTTTTATTCTAATCCAGCTTCCCAGCATACTTTCAGTTTCTCTGAGCACCATGTCATCTGGAGATTTAAGAGGTACATTCTCTATTTCATCACCCAAAGTGCAACCGAAATATGGAATAGTACTGAACTGAGGTCTGACTCCAGCAGAACACCTTCAATTCATCCTTTCATTTTGACAGCAAACCCTAATAACTCTCCATATTCAGTTTTCTAATTGATTTTGTGCCCACTCTATAGAAATTTCACCAATATTATGTTTCCCTAGCTTACTTATCAAAATGTCACAAGAGACAGTCACAAAAGCCTAACTGAAGTGGAAATAAGACACCTGCTACATTTCCTCTATCCATAAGATACCCTCTCACAAAAGGAAATTAGATTGGTTTGACACGATTTGTTCTTGACAAATCTGTTTGGTCGCTACTTGTCATGTTAACTTCTCTGCACTTATACAGCATTTCACTGATACTTGTTCCAGAATCATTCTGGGTGCTGAGGCAGATGACGGAACCAACATTGGCTGGTTCCTTTTTTCTTGCCATGTAGATGCTGACACAACACATGCTTTTCCCAGGACTTTTGGGGCTCATCCTCAGCTCGCTCACAAAGGCAAACCACCGACAGCTCCGAGGTGACTTCAGCTGCTACCTCAAGTGTCCAAGGAGAAAGCCCATCAAGCCTTGCTGATTTTAAAATATTTAGGTATTTTCTGTCATGCTTAAGAAATAAAAGAAACACAGAGAGTGTGTACTTTACTCTGAATTATTGATCATCAAAATGCAGGTTTTACAGGGAAAAATTTAAGTCTGACCCGGTCTGAGATCCCAAATCAGGTTGCAAGTCTGAGCCCAAAGGGTGGCAAGTGCTCACAAGTTCCATCGTAATTAAGCCTGTTTAATTGACCCTGTTACGGCTCACTTTCTCAGCTCTCTTGTGACTTGAGAGATTATATTTTCCTATTTAGTGTCTCTGAAAAACATGTGAGTGGTATTTGTGGTGGTAGGTCAGCTCTCTCTTGACTGTGTGAAGAATCACAGACAACAGCCTAGTGTACTTGCACTGAGTTAATATTTCACTGCCTCCAAGAAAAAAAAAAGAAACAAAAAAGACCAACAACAACTCCTTTTGTTTGCTGTCCTCCTTTTCAAGTATCAGATATATCACAAGACATTTGAAGTTAATAAAAACAGGGACAATAAACCAGGCTAAGGCCAGCAAACCAGTCATATGCTTCTCGCTTGTAGACAGCCCGATCATGTGTTGTCTCCTACAGCTAGATAGGACACAGTTTTATAGGTACCTCAGATCTCTCCAAGATACTCTGGCTGTGGTTAGCACAACTGTTCTGCCCTAAGATTTGTGACCATTACCAGGACATATAGGCTGGCAGCAGTTGCTAGCTCTGCTCACATGGGAAAATCCCAGAGGCACTTTCCTACAGTTGTTTTACTTTCCAGTTTTACTTGCATTTGGATGAAGGTCAACCAGTGGATTAACTTCTGTTCCCTTAAACCCTCTGACTTCAGCCAAGCAAAGAAAGGCTAATCTCCTCTTGGACTAGTCTCTTCTTTTCGCCCACCACCATCAATTAACTAAAATCTGTGGAAACTTCCCTCTGAATTCATCTTACTAAAATGGAAAGTCAGCCGAAGTGTTGTCCAGCACCCCTGGCTTGGCACCTAGAAGCAGGATAGACACACTTCTGAGCTAGAACAGCCCCATTCCTCTCTAAAGACAAATGTGTGATCCTGCATACAGTTGTCCCTGCATGAAGTGGTCACTGTCCCTGTGTCCCTCCAGTGAAATCGGGGAGATTGTGACCAAACCCAAAGTAACTCTAGCCTCAGTAAACTTTGAAAGACGCAGTGCCTACAGACAGCAAGCTTGATCCTCCACTACTGAACAGTCTGAGACGTTTTGCCCTCCCATTCAAAATACTGTTAAAAATGACTGTATGCAGCTGTGCCTTGAGTCAAGGTATTGGAAGTAGCCCTCTCCAGTTCCTACTCAGATCCTACCGAACCTTCCCGATTAGTAAGTCAAGGAAGCCTCGGACAAAAATGTCTGCTTTTCTCCCCCTCTTTCAGCCAGAGGACAAAATTGAAAGCAGTTCTGCTCAGTAAAAATATCCTCATGGATGTTGGGAAGAGAGACTAGTTTTGGAATAACAGCACCAGGGAAGCTGGAAGTCAAACTCCTCATTACTCTAATCCCTAAAGCTTTCCCAGAAATACGATTCTTGATTTTCCTTCTTCCTCCGCCTTTGATTCTTTCAAATATTTGGATGAAGCACTCCTTCTGCAGGCAGAAATGACACCCCGTTTGCTTTCTGCCTTCCCCCACATCAGCATAATTTTTTTTTCCTGTAAGAAAAACAAAGCGTTCTCAAGTCGCAGCCCTTGACGGGCAGCAACACTGCATCTTTCCCTCCCCACACGTACACACGGCGAGAGCGGCAGCAGCTGCCACTGGTGCGCAGACCTCCTCCCCTCGGACTGACAACCTGTCTTAATGTTGAAAAACAGTTCAAGGTAGCACTTGAGACCAAACGTGCCATTTTCCTTGTCAAAATGAAAGCTGTAAATTTTGAGCGTAATGCCTAATGTATCCAGATATTGAACAGAGGGACTTTTATCCTCAGCTTAATGGTCTGTCTAAAATCATCAAAAAAGATTACTTAAAAATTCAAGGTCCTCAAAGGTCCCATAAAAAATTGCGTGGAACATTTTTTCAGGTTTTTGGGGGGAGTTAGGTTGTTCTTTCATATTTTTTTTCTTCCTTTTTTTCTCCACATGCGATGGAAAAACATGTAAGGAAAGATTTTAATCTCCCCTTTTCTCCCGGACTTGAAAGACTCAGGGACAAATATCTGGCTATATTCAGGAGAGCCAGAGCCTGAGCTGGAGTAAATCATCGCAGTTCTGCTACTTTGTAAGGAACGAGGGTGATTTACACCACTGGCAGAGCTTGCCCTCGCCGTTTCCTTTAAAAGCTGCACAGCGAAGTGAGATCTAATACCTGCAAGTACTCCTCAGAGACTCGGATTCTAGAAATCATGTCTCACTCAACCTGTCTGCTTTGTGGATTTTGTTTATTTTGCTAACGTTGGTTAGATGTCTAAGGATTTGAAGGTTCTGTTTATTTAGTTTTCAGATGTTAAACTGGGAGAATCAGCTGTATTTTCTAGCAGGGATTTTCAAAAACGGTTTGCACAGACCTACCCTCTGCTGCAAACCCGAGTGCGGAGGAATTACTGGCAAAGCATTTGGTGTTGGTACAAACTTTCCTCCTCTTCCCCCAAACGAAGAGGCAGCCCCACCCCCAGTCCTGCAGCCCCTTCCAGTGCCAGAGGTACCCGCCATGGGTAAAACTCGCATTCGCAATGGGAAAAGGCAAGCAGCATTTGGTAATGCTGCACTTAGAAATTTTCGCTTTTAATACATATTTACCAAACCCTCCCATACACTAAAAATGTGCATAAATGTATACTGACAAATCTTTCTCCCTCTAACTGCTTTACTTTGGCAGGACTGAAATCCAAGTGCATTTTGAATCTGCGCAACTAAAAGCTTTTGAAGTGTGTTGTCATCTGTCCATACCTATGAGCCACATTGTGTAGCCCGTATTCAAACATTTGTCTGTTTGTCTGTAGCTTGCAATAAAAAGCATTATTAAAATAACAAGCGTACATGGATTATAGGCTGCATTTTGAAATGTTGGTAAACACTGTGTTTATATGTCAGACCACAATGCTTCCTGAGAAGCTGTCGGTAGGAGACGGCTTTATAAAAACTTTCTAATAGTTTCTTTATTTCTCCTCCTAACTTCTGGTTATGCTTCCTTTAAAAAAAAATAGGCACATATTACCCACATTGTGGCAGCCCCTCTGACAAAATGCATTCAGACTTAAAGCTGAAAAAGTTGGGTATCTGTAAGTAGCACTTTTGTGAAGAAGCAGAACCCAGAGAATTCCATGTTCAGCTACGTTTTGGCAAAAAGCAAAAGACTTGTGAAAGAACTTTACTTTGTCTCATTTTCCATGTGAGCTGAAACCTTACGCTATTTTAGAAAGCAGGGATCTCAGAAAGATCGAGGTTATACTCCCTTTAATCAGGCACAGCAGTACGTGTACACGCAGCTTCAGTGAGCTGATAAAACATACGTAGCTCCCTGCATTCAGCTGCTGCAAACCATTTCTTCCCCCAATGTCTGAGGTATATCGATTTATATAACCTGGCTGTCTGTCCCCATCTCTACAAAATGGTGCTGCAAACTTTACCAGGCTTACATGCAAGATTTTTAGCACCTCCACTTTCTATTTTTGGCTAGCAGGATCATATAAGCAACCTGATTTTGTTTGAGAAACAAAAATCCGTCCTTCCATGTCCAGATTTCTTGCACGCTGTGCTTGCTGCTTAAAGCCCTGAGAAGAACTTAGTCTCACTTCAGATCTAGATAAAGGGCAAAGGTCTGTAAAAATGTTGGGTTTTTGTTTGGTTGAGTTTTGTTCCTTGGATGTTTGTGGGTTTTTTTTTCCTTCAAAGGTAATTTTGTGTGATTGTCTGTTTTGTTGATAGACATTACGTAAGAAGTTCATCTTCTACACCTTTGGCTCTACAGAGAGTGCTATCTAAAATATAAAGATTTGAGTTGCATATTAACTACAAACATTATATGCATTTTATAAGCTTTTCAAGAAAGCACAGGAGTTTGCAGTTACCATTTAAAAAGGAAAATAATCTTTTCTTTACAATAATGGTTCATCTCCAGAGGGTGCAAGATATTTTCCTGCAGGGAAGAGGCAGATGTGCCTCAGAGATCCTGCAGCAGCAATCAGGCAGAAAACAGAGTGCAGTTGCTACTGCCTGTTACCTGTGCCTGCTCCTTTCAGTTCAATCAATAATTTAAAAAAAAAAAAAAAAAAAAAAAAAAAAAAAAAAAAAAACCTATAATAAATGCATTCAATAATTGTTTGAATTGCTACTGTGCATTCTGTCGTAAATGGTTTATGGATAACCATCAATTCGTTCTGCTCATCACTCTAACAAGTTCAATGTACTATTCGGAGCAAAGGATGACTATTTATTTAACAGCTTTTGGCAGGAAAATTTGTTGCGTGCCACAACTTTACAAAGAACATTAAAATCAATGACAATTTATAAACCAAAGACTTGGAATTATGCTTTGGATTCCCATAATTCATCAGAATAAAGCTGTCAGATACCTTTTATTATAAATTAATAGCATGTTGTCTACGAGCTTGGCAGGGGCGGCTGTTTACCAGGTTAGTAGTGACATCTCGTGGCCATTCTCACCCATAGCTGCTGGTTTCCTGCTATGTCCTTTAAACACTCACTCTTGCAATAGCTCTCGGTAGTACAGAAAACGTGCAGAGAAAATTGTGCTACCTCGTGCAGACACCCACATCACTTCACATAACTTAGGTATTTTAATTACAGAGAGCCAGTAGTAACTTTGGATAGTATATGATTACTGATATAATCTTGATATTTGGACTACTGGGGTAGGAATTGCTTTCATATACTCTTCTTGCAGGCTAAGGTAGAGTTCTATTGCTTTTAGACTTAATGGTGAATTTATTCATCTCCCACTGCAAACTTTTTCCATCCTTGCAATCTACAGTGATTTACTGTGAAGGTATGCACTTCTCTACTTCTCTTACATTATACTGGTTTTAGAAGTCCAGCTGTAATGCCCAGGGATGTAGCCTTTCCAGTCTCTTTCATTTGTAGGATTTCTTTAACCTTTTGCGTGTGCCCCTCATCCCACCCCAAAAACACAGGTCTTTAATTTCTCCTTCGGTAATCAAAGAAATTATGTACAGAGCAGTAAAGACATTATTGGATGCTGCAGGATAGTAGATTTTTTTTCTGTATTATGCAAGGCGGTTACTATTGCTCTAATGTTAATAAAAACGAAGGAGCAGTCTGTAACACATTTCTGTTTTTCACATTTTTTTCCTCTATTTCTTCTGACTACTGAATAATACAGAGAAGTTGTAAAGAAACTGTATCTGTTTCCAGCAGCTTTGTTGGCTTACAGAGGTCCCGATGATAAAAAGAATACATGAAAAGATAATGTGCAAAAATTTTCTTTCTACTGTATAATGTCAGGGGATATAGAGCTGATAATCTTCCAACCATAAGAGTGAATGGTAGCAAATGCACATACAGTGGTAATCTTTACATACTCACACATACTTTGCTATGTATTCTGATCTCATTATATTCTTAAGGAAAAAAGTATTTTTTTTTCTCCAGTGGAAAAAATAATGGCTTGTGCAGCAATTCTCTGGCTAATGTGCCCATGTAAGACGCATACAGTGATCACTGGGCACTGGGTCATCAGTGGCACTCCAGGGTAACTTGCCCAGGTGCCCACGGAGATGTCACCTACCTGCCACATGCAACACACTGTCAGCAGTGGCTGCCTCTGAGGGTTCTCATTTCTACAAGGATGTGTGATCCCAGCTGTTATAATCATCCCAAAGACTGGGCTAGTGACGCACAGCTTCTGCCCACTCATAGTCCTCCCAGTTCTGCCTCCACAGCTCCTTACACTGCCCCAAGGCACAGGGGAAGAGAACCTGCTTCTCTTGCCATCAGCCTGCAGCTAGAAAGGCCAATTCAATGCAGCCAAGATAGGCAGCGAACATCCTGCCTAACTTCAGTCATCTGCAGATAAGCATTAGTTTCAGCTCCCCTCTTTAGGATTCTTCAGTTGTCGATGGGAAGGGATACGCACATCTCCAAAAGCTGGTTTATCTCACCTTCAAGGTAAAACAATGTCTGGAGGTGCTTATCACTTTCTATTAACTACAGAGGGAGTCCAAATGACTAGCTTAGATTGGATATTAGAAAGCTGAATTTAAATCAAGTAAACCCCACCCCTAGACAGGGAGTTGCATGTAAAATAAAGGTAGAAAGAAAGGGGCTACAGATCAGACGGGTACCAAAGAGTGACTTCTCTGCCATGTTTTTTTCTACCTCCACCTGGCATTTCTGTAGCAGGCTGCAGTGACTTCAGAAAAAATATCATCACTTTAATGACCAAAAATGCACTATCAAAAACTAGAATGTAATACACAGCTCAGAAGACTCTTAGAAGGAGTCTACACAAAACCAAGAGCTTTTTGAGTTTTTGTCTCAAAGACAAAAGCTTTTGTCTTCAAAACGCCCATCTCTGCAATTTTATAATAAGGCTTACACAGAGATGCTCATCCTTATGTCCCAGCTCTCTTATCATGCAGCTCTCCAAAAAATTTTGGGAGGGAGTAAGTGCAGTACTGAAAGAAATAAAACATTTCTCCCTCTCACTCAGCTATCAGAAAGTTATAATGGAATGACATTAATCCTCTACACTAATAGCAGTAGCTCAAGGTCAAAGGACAAATAAGGAGAACTCCACTCTCATTATTTTAACAAATCTCAACTGGTAATACAATCATCTCCTTACACTAGCACAGCTGATTCATGACTTTTCTCATGCAACATTCTGAAAATACTTTCATGGGTCCCAGAGGTCCTTTGCCAGTCAGAGGCATGGATTACAATTTCTGACATGGATTATAATTTCTAATATATCATAGTATTCTATCATCATAGTATTACCCCTGGATGAAGAACATCATCTCTAACTTCCAAAATTTGCTTACACCTACTCATACACTGCTGAAAATTATCTGAGAGGACTGCACCCACCTCCTTTGCAATGCTTTTAGGACCACCAAAGCCCATACCCCTCCAAAGAAGTTTTGGGAAATCTCCCTGCTGCCTTTGTTGATTCTTCATCATTGATGATGCCAGTCACGGAAGTACTAACTACCGCATGTAGCCCAGAGCTCAGCACCAGGCTGTCCCTGGGGCTTCCATGAGGGGCCCCACCAAGATCCAGGCAGGGCTGATGAGGCCATTTGTGTCCAGTCAGCTTATGACTCAGTCCTCTGGCCACAGTGGCCTTTCTGAGTGGAATGAAGAGCTGGGTGTGGGTTCTTGTGGTCTATGCGAGTCAGGATCCTAGCCCTAATAACATGCAATTAAAATCATAAACCGAGACACTCAAAAAGGTTAAAATTGTTCACAATGGCTATAACCCGCCATAAAGAACAAGGAGACCAATGGGATTAATATATCTTCTCAGTGATACTTTCAAGATAGGCTGTCACAGCACGTCACAACAATAGATTCAGTAGATCTCGCGAAAGGCTTTCCTTGCCTCAGCTGTGTTCACTACCACAGGGCACAGCTCAGAAGGGTCTGCAGGAGGAGAGGTGGCCTCACAGGCATACTGACAAATCTTCAGACAAATTCAGGAGTGAATTATTTTAACAGTTGTATTTGAGATATCCAAAAAAGATTGTTTAAAATGGAGAGCATGCTACTCCCACCCAACAGCAATCAGTAGAAAATGTAAGCAGTGACAAACTCTGGAAGGTACGTCATCCACAAAGCAGGAAAAGACTATGTAAAGCCAAGTTCCTTAAAACCTGGTTCTCATCCACTTCTGTTTCCAAGTCCCTGTGTACTAAGCAGGTCATAAAAGCATGCTGGGAAGCTGTTTGAATTCCTCAGATGAAAAGTGCCAAGAGCTTCCTCCAAGCTCAGAACAAGAGCTAGTTGGAAAACAGGAAACGTTTTGCATGAGATTCCTACAAGCCAGGGAGCAGAATATTATCCATTATTAAAACTGATAGGAAAAGAGTTTTTGACCTATGAGATAAGTAAATTCTACTTACAGCACTGTGCCATCAGGCTCAGACCAAGAAAGAAGAGTTAAGCACTGACTACAACCACTTCTAGATAAAATAATTTTAGTTCACTCTAGTCCTGTCCTTTGTTAATGGATTTTTCCTGAGTCCCCAAGAAATCAGAAAGCATGAACTTGGTTTGTTATTGCTATTTAAAGAAAGTTGGAAGGGTACAAATCTGGGATTTGCAAAGCCTCACCCGCAGGGCTTTGCTCATTGCTTCTGTGCAGCAGTTCTGCCATCCAAATGCATTCTTCACTCCTTCTGATGGCCTGATACAATTCTACATTAGGAATTTGTGCAGAAGGGATAATGACATCACTAACACACTAAGAACTTTATTACATAAAATATAATTCATGATGTTCATGCCCATCTATAATGACAACAGCAAGAGAATAATCATAAACAACGCTGGAAACAAGCATCTTTCTTAAAAGCAGCATAATACCTTATAATTGTTCTTCCAGCCATACTGAAGAAAATGTTTGGTTAAGCGTAACCACAAGTGAAATAAAAAATAAAAGGAGAAATAAAAGGAGAACCAACTTCACAAGATGAAATAGTAGAGTACATGAAATGTTCACAATTAGCCTTCTTCCTCATGATTTAGAGTCTGTATTGCAGAACTGGCACCAAGAAGTTCCCGGATTCATCCTGAGTTATTTGAAAAATATACTAAAACAGGACCAAAATGACTGTTCATAGTAGTCTCAATACAGAGAAATACTAGGAAAGCAACATTAAAATGGGCTTCCTTTTCATATTGGACCTCTTTAGCTGGAATTTGAAGGAACATGGAACTGAAGCAACAAAAGGACTCAAAAGAAAAATAAAACCTAACAGCTACAACATATTAACCATTCCATGGGCTGGGTTTAAGCATACAGGGAAAGGTCTGAGATCTGATTATGTAAATAAGCATTGAATAAATAGAAAACAGGTCTCCAATTCAAATTACTAATGATTAAAATTCTTTGAAAGAGCAAAGAGTTGAAAGACGTTTCAACTTTCTAACAATGAAGTTCAGCAAAAAACCTGTTTTGAATACAAGGAAAGAACATCAAAAGGTAAGACCACATAAGTGGTGTGCACTGTCTGCAGACATTGAAATCTTTGTATAAATTGTTAAGCATATATATATCATTATAAGCATATATAAAACACTGGGTGGCTTACAAGTCTGAAATCTTTTATACAAACTATGAAACCATGACAGAAAACCTGCAGCTAAGACACAAGAGTCTATCAGCAGCAAGACTAGGAAAAGTGTGGGTACCCATATGTTCAGAACTCATGCTTGTCCTCTACATTGTGTTGCTTCTTGTAAATATAAAATATTTAAAAAATAAGCACTATTGAACACAGAACATGCTTGAGCATAGTTTGCAAAAAGATGTGGAGGATAGTCTTATCTTGTAAAGTAAAATAGGGAAGGGGAAAAAAAAGCAATAGCTAGCACATCTATATTATCATATGTTCTTGAGAGATATTAGTTACAGGACAGGAATTCAATCCAATGAAGTTGGAAAATAATTCTAACAAAAGAGCTGAACAACTGCAACCAGAAACAAAAAAAAAAAAAAGCAGTATCAACACTGAGAATGAGAATCTCTCAAGCCACCATCAGGATATAGTTTACCCAAAGGCAAAAATCTTTTCGTCAGATCACGGATGCAAATATCAAATTCAGAAATGATGGAACAG
Organism: Tragopan temminckii; assembly: GCA_028571105.1. Lineage (NCBI taxonomy): Eukaryota > Metazoa > Chordata > Aves > Galliformes > Phasianidae > Tragopan > Tragopan temminckii. Next base: position 6,123 of record JAOWBP010050648.1, on the reverse strand, counting down.
CTTCAGATGTACGTAGAAATATGTCTTTCTTCATTGTACCTTGATCTGTGCCACGCTGTCACTGGGACAAGCAAGATGGAAAACTCAGAGATGGTTTAGCTGGTAAGTGGGTATTTTGCCCCACTACCTTCCATCGTCTAGTACTGTTCTTGATCTTTACTGTTAAGTAGGTTAAAATGCAGCCTATCCAAAGTAAAATAAATGACGAAGAGTATCTACAGCAGAGAATTTCAGATTTCCAAATTCTCCTACTTTTATGACTACAAAGTAAGTGTGAAAATTTAAAGTGTTTGGCAATGTGCGAGCTACCTATACAGACTTGTAAGTGTGGATATAAATGTCTCAGAGAAAATATTGTCAGACAAGTACATGGAAAGGACAAAATCTGGTTCTAAAGAAGTTGATGGCAAAACTCCCATTAACTTCACTGGAATCGAGATTAACACTATATTATGCTCTCCATCTCTATTTCAGGCAGATAAAGAGAACTACACAGAATCATAGAAGGCTTGGGTTGGAAGGAATCACAAAGATCAAACAGTTGCAATCCTCCTGGCATGGGCAGGGCTGCCACCCACCAGGTCAGGCTGCCCAGGGCCCCATCCAGCCTGGCCTTGAATCCTCCAGGGATGGGGCACCACAGCTTCTCTGGGCAGCTGTGCTGCTATCTCATCACCCTCCTAGCATCTGACCTAAATGTCTCCTCTTTTAGTTTTATACCCTTTTTCCTTGTCCTATCACAAGCAGACTGTGACTTATCCAACCCTGTTATCCTTAGACTTCTCTGCCTATATTTCATTTCCAGTGAAATTGCAAATATCTTTCTTGGCCTTTGGAGGGAATCCCCATGAAGACAGGACAGGACTTAGACCACCCACAGTCACCTGCTATCTCTCTCTCTCCTCTCTGATTCCCCTGCTCACCTCTGCTCTTCCCAGACAGCACTGCAGTCAACGTGCAGGAAACCAGGATGCATGGCAGGCAAGCAACTTATATACAGGCTCCCTCCACAAAGAAAACTGAAATAGATAGCATGTCAGGATAGAAAGATTTCTTACATAAAATTCCTACAGTCAGAAAATACAACTCTTCCCAAAGGGGGTATTTTCTCAAAGACAGATTGGCTTCACTTATTAAATGAGAAGATAAAAAGTCATTATGTATGAGGCTCTCCAATTCCACGTAGTAAAGAAATAGGATTTTTTGCAAGATATATACATCACTCATCCTTTCTGCCAGTTGCACTTGGAATATTATTCACTGAAGAGAACAAGTGAAAACCATTGACCTTAGTGTAACTAAACAGTACAATATCACATATAAAATGCGCAGGCTAACTCTACTAAGCTTCCCCATGACACACATAAAAACATTACAATAGCTTTTCAAGATATGAAGTATTTAGATATTACTGAAAAAGACAATCGCATTCTGATTTCTAAAAAAACTGTGGAAAAGATGTTTGATTATCTGTATAAACTACAAGGATAAAACTTTCCCTCTCCCACTGAAGTCCTTTTTTATTTTTTTTAATGCATCTTAAAGATTTCTGCATGTCCTTTCCTCCCCCTTCTTTGTAAAAGAACGTACTCATCCTAGGATTGCTGAGTTTAGAACATGTGAATTATAGAGGATCTTCAAGTCTTAACAGCAGCTGTTTTTCAAGTGTTTTTCTTAAATCATAAAAGACAGAGTAAAATGAAAAAAAAAAATCTGAGCTCCAGGAAGAAAGGGTATTTGATCCTGCAGGACACATTTCACAAAAGCACTTAAGAATATTCTTAATTAATTGGGATTATTCACTTCTGCAAAAGAAGGCATCTGCCTAAGCACTCAGATGGACTAAGTTGGAGTCCTGGAGCTCTGTAATCCTGACATTTCCCGCTGGTCCTCATCTTGTAGGAAATACTGCTGCAACATTGTACCAGCAACATAGGAGGGAAAGATGATTTTTTGTTATAAAATCCAAAATGAAACAGGTTTCTCTGTCTCGCAGTTGGAAATGCCAGAGCTGTGTTGTGCCAAGAAGTCTATCCAGCTGTTGGGTGCATTTGTGTCCAGACTGTAGCTCCAGAATCTATGGCCATACCAGGGCAGGCAAGAGACACCAGCTACAAGCCCAGTTTACACCCCACGGATTTTACTTTGGTGGATGGGCACATACAGGGTTTTTGGCTTTTTGTACCCTCCTGGAGCTGGCGGTGAAATGTTTCTATCCTGTCCCACCTCTGTGAGACCCTGGGAATTGTTTGGTTCTGTGCAGCTCAGTGCCCCATGAAACTGCAGGTAGATGTGCTGGGGCCTCAATGGGCTGCAGGTCTACATACCATGAACATGTGCTTCCAGAGTCTTTTCCTGCTGCACTTCCCTGATTGCGTTTGCCCAGCCCAGATATCACCAACCCCATTACAAGTCTTCACACTACCTTAGACCTGAATTTCTGTTGCAGTAAAAAACAGATACCGCACCTCTCAAGTATTTATTTTTTCACTTAGCAGGTGCCACAACAGAGAACTTCAGAAGAGGAAGAGAGGCAGGGAGAGAAAAACCAGTCTAACTTACCTCTGCCTTGGTGACAAAGCCAAGGCAGACCTGAGTGCTAGTACCTGGAGGCTGACAGGCGAAAGATGCTGTAGCCTGGCACAATATACCTACTGTATTGGTTGTAGGCGACTGCAAACACAGAGCCACTGTAACATACCTATAGCAACAGGGAACCTCCTCTAACCCGGATGAGCCTCAATTGTATTTCTATATGTAGCAGTTGTGCTACTGGAATAAGCAATTGCCCTTCTTATCAGACTGAAAAGAGCTTCTCTGCCAAAAGGAAGGGTTGATGAGCTTGAAAGGCACACAAATGTGTGAACAAAAACAATAGTAGGTACAGCCTTATAGTATTGAAGATGTGTATCTCACTGTGTTGGACCACAGCCTTCCTCTCCAGTGTTTTCCTGCATCCTAAGATTTTAGCTTTAGTAGTGCATGTCCAGCTTGTGAAGGAGTATATGTAAAATAGGCTTCTCTCTCATTACAGTGAATATAGAGGAAACTGAGGGGTTTAACTGCCTTCCTTTTTCCCCCCACCCCCCACCTTGTCCTATAAATGCAGCATGACATTTGTTGGCCTGTTACCATCAACAGCCAAAATCCCATAGGTTCTGAAAGCATCTTGGGGAACATTAGCCCTGAGAACAGGTCAGGGGGTCTTCGTGGAGCACAGACTGGGAGAGTGCCGGCTGTTCTGTATGCATCTACATTTAGCCTTTTTGCTTGACTTGTGATCTCAAATTCTGGGAGCTGATACATAATAAACCAAAGCAGCTGGAGAAAGCTCTTTCTGGATTATGCCCAAGTAGAGCAGTTGCATGAAGGATTTCAGCAGCTTCCAAGGAAGAAGTTCAAAGACATCAAGGCGTGTGACAACTCTGGCAAGCTGCTGCAGTCTCTTTAGCGGAAAATTATGTTGAATATGAATTGTTGGGAAAAAAAAAAAAAATGGTTCTTTCTTTCACATACAGAAGACAATACTATTTATATCAGTGAGTTTATCACACAATTCCGTCATCAGAGAAGCAGGAGCTTCCCCTTACAAGATTTTAATTTATCCATTTTTAGTTATAAAATCCAATAGCTTACATTTTCAATATAAAATGAAGGATTTTTACATAAGTTTGGTGCAAAGAAGCGTGATCAGACAGAGCTCCATTGTAGTCAGGGTTAACACACTAACATGCAAGTGCTTGCTGCTTACAAAGCAGTAGTATTTGTAGAAGTCCATACTGGAACCTCTACAAACAAATGGGATCGAACTCTTTTCAGCTATATGTCTAGATAGCAGACAAAGTTCACTGACAGGGCCACAGTGGCTGTGATTCACAGTGAGGTACCAGAAAGGCAGACTTCAGCCCATATATTTTTGTGTGCATCATTAAGAAAACAAGCCCTTTGGCTATATATGTGAGAGAAATTCTTTAAGCAGGAGTCAACAAAAGAAGCTTGTAGCATCACTGAAACAAGGAACTCAAATCTTCAGTGAATGCAAGACAAAAGTAGGTTTACTTCAAATGGCGTAGCTGTGCTAGTTTATAGCAGTTGAAGATTTGGCTGTCAATCTGAATACCATCTCATCAGTGTTCTTGGTGAGGAAAACAATGGAGGTAAGATTTACAAAAGGAACTTTCCTCTTCAGTGTTTCATGCACTATTTACTTTTCTCAATACCCCTAAGGTAAACAAAATGCTTATTACGTTTCCAGCGACAGCTCAACTTAGAATATACCAGGCCTGACAGTATCAAAGTGTGTGCACGTGTGTGTATGCACACACACTCCTCAAGAATACTGTTTCCCAGTTTTCAAATCCCACCTCCAGCACCTGGCCTCCACTAAACTCTGCCCTCCCCTTGAGTCCCATTCTCTCCAGCACAAGGTGGTGCTCACTGGGAGAGCATTACAGGAATCTCTTCAGTTCCTTGTTGCAAATACTTCATCTGTACTGCCAGTAAGAGCAGTTCTTATCTCTTAACACAGATTGTGCTTCTAGGACACAGATTCTAAAATCCCAGGAAAAAGAATTTCTTTCCCCCGCCTGCCTTTCAAGGACTATTAATGGTCCGTGGCAGCATCCAATCTCAGAGGAGGCTCCCCCTCAGCATCTCCCAGCCAGCCAGGCTCTGCCCTGATGTCTTCCCTCTCCCATCCTGCAAACAATCCTTGCACATGAAGCAAAGGCCAATCATGACCTCCTGGGCAAAACTCCACTCTTTGCAAATCACTCTCCCTGCTATTGTCAGATGTCAAAATATTTCCATGTTTTGAGTTTAAGTTGGCTTTTTCTCTGTCCATTATTTCTAAGCTAAACTGTAAGCGCTGGAACTGAGAAAGATTAAAGTTCTTCAAATGCAATGCTGGGCATCTGCAAGACATCACATTCTTACAGAAAACATCACATGAAACAGAAAGATCACCACACTAAGAATTCATGAACATTTATTCTTAAGATGCAAATCCAGAAGCTACTTTTGCATTACCTGCACGGCAAATGTTATAATTCTAAATTTAATTGGTTACAACCAGTAAGACAAACGTTGGATATTATTGTACAGTGCTGGTTTAATGGCTCAGTCATGCAATAATCTCCTTCGTGTGTCTTAAAACACTCCCAATAATCCAACTGTATAAGCCCATAAAAATGTTATTATGGGATTCCTTATTCAATCGAAATAATTAACTTTACTTTTCCAATTCTTGTTCATTGGAGAGAATGTTTACTAACTCAGGATTTAAACTATAAATATTCATGCTGCCTGGTCATGTCATCATCCTAAGACAATAACCATAATTAACAGTTCTTTTCCTGGAAATGTTTACCCACTATCACTTTTAAGTTGTTACTGAATAAAAACAAAAGCACATCTGAAATGTGCTGGTAACAACCAGCACACAATAATTAAAGCCAGATCATGTCATGCTCTCGTCTCTAAAATAATAAAAATTAATATTAATAATATGAAGTGTTTAAATAGCACTTTATACCACACAGATCTCAAAGAATGCTATAAAAGCAGGAATCACTATTATCTCTTATTTCCCAATGCAGAAACAGAGGCAGTGCAAAGGGGCATGGGCCAAGGTGACCCAGCACACTGGTAGCAAAATCAATGCTTAATGAAGGGAAAATAAACCTGAAGACTCCAGTCCTTACTGTTAGAGGGAAGATTACAACAACACTATAGTATTTCAGATGCACACATAATAGCATTACTGAATCCACACCTGGCATGACTGTATAATTTACCATCTCCATCACATAAAGCTTGCTGTAAGGACCTGATTCTGGAAGATGACCTTCCATATTTTGTCACTCCATATCTACAGACACCACAGCTGCAGCTGTAGCACCTTCTGACATCCAGCCCAAGCTGGATGTGGCTCTAGGCAGCCTGGTCTAGTGGTTGGCAACCCTGCCCGCGGCAGGGGTTTGAAACTAGATGATCATTATGGTCCTTTTCAATACAGGCCATTCTATGATTCTATGATTCTATGATTCTATGATTCTATGATTCTATGATTATTAAAGCTTGATTTTCATTACATTGCATTCCATCAAAAAACTTTGGGAAACA
>JAOWBP010050646.1:0-18554 GCA_028571105.1 Tragopan temminckii | reverse complement strand
AGACTTTTAAGGCATTGAGCCTCTTTTAGATAAGTTGTTCTATTATTGTTGTTGGTTCTGAGAGGAGAGTCTCACAATAATTGACCCCGTATCCTTATGAGGAAAGAGAAATTCATTCAGGGGTGATTTTAGAGCATCTCACAGTAAGGAAAAACAGTCTTCATAGAAAATGTTTAACTCTTGTGAGTAAATGTCTGAAACTTCCTTTTTCAAGTCAAAAGCTGTTATTTTATAACATTGTTCTGTGCACTTCAACGTGCAGATGTACACACACATAGCTGAATCTCTGTCCTACCTACTTCATGTTCCTTTTATCTGCAATTTAAGTAGCAAGAGTGAATACAGATTTTTTTTTCCCAAATCTTCACTAAATATTAACAAAACAAAACAAAACAAAAAACAACTACGATCTAGACCTTGGTCTTAAATGCATGTGTTGCTGTCATAATCAGTGTGGCCAAGTACCTGCTTAACCGTTAGATTTCTCAGTACGTTCTCAGGTAGGAAAGCATTGTTCTTGTTATGCTGATGAGGAAATTGAATTAGTCACTGCCAAGCTATAGGGAGAGTTGATGATTGTATATGCAGTACATTTTCATTTCTTGATTTCTGACCAACTCCCATCTGCCCATCATAAATATATGGTTTTTGTCTTGTCCCTAGTGGGTAAAACACTTAACAAATCTAGAACCACTTAATATACTTTAGCTGAAGAAATTTCTGTCCTGTTCTTATGACTAGGTCATCTTCCTCTTCAGCTCTTGTCATTGACTATTCTTTTTCCAAGACATGCTCATTAACTTCTTGTCATCTTTAAACTTCATCACAGTTTGGTCTTGTGTATCTTGACCAGCTGGTCAACAAGCACAATCTGCCAGTACTCTGCTGGAATCGAGTGTATTATTTGTGTCTTCCACAGCAATTGTTGCCTTTTTCTCCTGTGCTCACTAAAGATCATAGTAAATTAAATCCACTGAGCCATCCATATTCAAAATCACACCTCAAAAGTTCCTCTTCTGTTATGCATCCTTTAGGCCAATTTTTATTATTATTATTGGTCTGTAATAAGATTTGAGCTATTAGAGCTGGTAGTTTGTTGGTTTTTTTTTTTTTTTCCTTGAGGAAAATTAGGAGTTTCTTCAACCTAACAAAGCAGATGTAGATATTCCAGCTGATGGTCAGTGATGAGCATTTTGGTTTGGTAAAACCTTTTAAACTAGTACAGGATGATCCAAAGATAGACATGTGCCTGTAAAGTATTACTTTGTATCCCTGTTTAGCTATGCTCTGGGAATGGCAACTCTACTACCCTGTTAATTTTGGCTCAGGGGTATGTCCATTTCTAATCTCTTCTGACTTTAAAAAATCATGCAAGACCTTTTTATGGAAAAGAAGCCTATATATAATACCAGTTTTCACCTTCTATTTTATTCCACTTCTTTTATTTTAATGTTAATATGTAGGTATCCACAAATCCTGGTCAAGATAGATGTACCTCCTAGCTCTGCAAAGTAACTTTTCTGTGTGGGAGTTTTGTCTTTTGGAAGGTTTGGGTTTGCTTTTGTTTTTGTTTTCATCTACCCACAGGAAAACCACTTATTTGGCAGTAAAGCTCAAGGGAAAAAAAAGACAACAACAACAACAAAAAAATGTTGAGGGGGGAAGCCTCTGATCACATTTCTTAACTTAGCTAACTCACTGCTTACTCAGAAATATTATGGTTTCGTTGCAACTCTGAGTATTGGGTGACCTACATTCATACTTTGTTTTTTACAATTAAATCATTTTCTGAAAATTATGTATTGTTTAAGGAAAGATTGTGCTACGTGAGCTGCACTGGAGTATACTTTCCATGAATTTGGAAACTTACGTGTTGCTGGTGTTGGTGGGTTTTTATATTTTGGTGACTGAGAAAGACATAAGAGGAAAGGAACTGTCTCTCACTTTTTACTTGGGTGTGATGGAGCAATTTAAACTAAGGAGGAGTTTAGGACTAGAGGGAAGGGCCTCAAGTTGCGCCAGGAGAGATTCAGGCTGGACATTAGGAAATATTTCCTTGAAAGAGTGGTCAGGTACTGGAATGGGCTGCCCGGGGAGGTGGAGGAGTCGCTGACCTTGGAGATGTTTAAGGAATGCTTAGACATTGTGTTGAGGGACATGGTTTAGTGAGTACTATTGGTGATAGGCAGACAGTTGGACTGGATGATCTTGTAGGTCTTTTCCAACCTTGGTGATTCTATGATTTTATAAGTTTCATAGTTCAGAGAGAGAAGAGTGTATGAATTAAGAGCATTTAAAGCTTTAAACATCACAGGAAAAAAAAAAAAAAGTAATGAAATTGTGAAGTATTTTCATTTAATATATGATACTAAGACTTTTCTTCTTGTTTTGGATAGAGTACCAGAGAAGCAGAAATCAAGCTCAAAAGTGAAAGCAGAGTTAAACTTTTTGCCTTGGATCCAGATGCACAGGTTAGACTTTTTATAAGGAAGCATGTTATTTTCTTTTCTCTTGATCCTTTTGGAATGAAAACCAACATACTTAGATTTCCTTTTCTTTTGTCTTTTTAAAGAAACTTGACTTTTCTGGTATTGAGCCAGAAGTGAAGCCATTCGAAGAGAAATTTGGAAAAAAAATACTTGTGAAGTGTAATGATTTATCTTTCAATTTGCAAAGCTGTGTTGCTGAAAATGAAGAAGGACCAACAACAAATGTAAATAATTAATTATTTTCTGTTAGTATTGTCTTTAATGCTTTCTTGACACTGTTCTCAATGGCAAAAATTCCTTACTCTAACTCAGGAACTTGGATTGTTTTTTCCTACTCTTATATCAAAATGAGAGCCTAAGTCATACAATAAGTAGCTTTGTTACAAATCTCCTTGTGGTGTAGAAAGTTAAATTTTTCTTTTCCTGTCTTTTATACCTTGTCAGTACTATCTGGAGTGGCCCTTTGTTTATAGAAGTAATACGTATCTTCCTTTCATACATGTTTTCTATGGTAATATAGATGCCAGCAATGACACGTCATTGTTTTTTTAAATGTCTAGGTAGAACCTTTCTTTGTCACATTATCACTGTTTGATATTAAAATCAATCGGAAGATTTCAGCGGATTTCCATGTTGACTTGAACCACAACTCAGTACGGCACATGATTAGCAGTGCACCTCAACAAATGATGAATGGCAGTGGTGATGGTTCACACAGGATTCAGGACACGTATGAAACAATGTTACAGTATCCAAAGCAGGTAAGGGTTATTGAGACCTGGCTTGAATTCTGTTTAGAAGGGGAGAGTTTCCCTTAATACTTCACACAGCTTTCCATTATGTGATGTCAAGATTGTATCCATTTTCCTTTTATATTTATCTTGTGTTTTGTTTTTAGGGAATATTCTCAGTCACATGTCCTCACCCAGACATTTTCCTTGTGGCTAGAATAGAAAAAGTATTACAGGGAAGTATTACACACTGTGCTGAACCATACATGAAAAGTTCAGATTCTGCAAAGGTATGTTATCTTCTTTTGTGGCACTGAAAAAATACTGAGGTGAGATTGTTTGAAATTAATAAGTATTAGTCAGAAACCTACTTCCTCCATAGGTGATGATGATTTGATATAGTCAGTTCTAGTTATTAGTAGCAACTATTATTAATTGAAACTTCATTTCTAGCATACTTTTATGAAAATTATTCATTGAACAATGAAATGTTAAATATAGGTCAGAAATCAACTATATGCCTCTCTTAGTTAATGCATTTCATCTACTATAACAATTGTTTCTGACTTTGACTTGGTTTTTAGTGACCATATGATATTGTAGCTTTCCTGTCTACACTCTTACTTGTTTTTCTTCAGAACCATTGGGATCATTAAACCACTGCTTTTACATTTAAAGTGCTTTGTAGGTTTGAAAGAACTCCACATCGCCTTTGGAAATAAACCACTGAAACATTTTAAGTTTGCAGAGGTCTAGGATGTACCATTGTAATACTTTTTGAAACATCCTAGGAAGAAGCGTTGTCAGTTACTGCTTATCTGTCACTGGAGCAACGGTGTTTTAATTTTTTTGGCTAACAGAAATGCTTAAATAGTTGGATCAGAATGTTAAGAGAGAAGGTTTTTTTGGGCAACATTGCGTACTATTTATGTATCTCCTGTTTTCAGCTAGTGAAAAGAACAAAGGAAGGGTTAACATTCAGTCTCCACAGGGGAGCATTGTTCTGTCCTGCTGATTTAATTCTGGCTAAGCTACATCTAAAAAACTGTATTTTTCACTTGATCTTAGTATAGAGCAGGCTACTGATTTGCTTTTCCAGGAATACTTGAGACTTTTTGTAGCTATCGTTAGAAAATAGCAGCATTGTATTTTAGGAGTCTGTTTTTGAAGTGCATACTGTTACTGAGTTAAAACAAAACTGCTACTGCTTTTTGGTGGTCTTGGGCCTGAGCCACACAGGAGGGTTAATTAAGTCCAAACGTCTCCAAAATTTGATGTTGAGTGCTAGAATGACATTGCCCTGTGTTACAGGAATGACCAAATAAGAACGTTTATTGTTATACTAACTTGCGCTGTCCATTTCTGGTTTTCATTTGCTTATAACTTTATACAATTGAACATTTAGTTTGACTTAATTAATTAGAAACAAAAGCAGAACAGTACTGACCAGCTGTGTCAGTGCACATATGTCAGTGCAGCAGAATTACTACTCCAATCAAGAAGGGAAAACAGAAGTAAAACAACCTGTAGCTAAGAAATCACTTGTTCTTCTCCCCTTTAATGCTTACTTGAATTATTTATCAAGGTTCTGTACTTTTATGTGTAATTTCTCCCTTTTTACAGGAAAAGATAATTGAGAGTTGACCCTAAGGGCATAACAGTAGAAACAATTATTCGTAACGTCAACAGCATAGATCAGAGATGGCTTTTCCTGCATCTAACAAATACTTTGCTCTGTACTGGCACAAGTGGGAATCTGATTTTTAGGGAAGAGAAACTTACTGCTCTGTCAGAAGGTTCTGCTTCAGCTGAAATATTTCAGCTCCGTGTTGAACATCTCCAACAAGTGGGTTTCTAGCTCTGCTTGTTGGTTCGGCATAACAGAAGTTTGTTCACTTAACAGTTTACAAAAACAAATTGAACATTTTAATGAGAGCAATTTTACAATGTACTTGATTAAAACTGTCCGTGTGATCTTCATAGAACTCCTCTCTTATATGCTATATGTACATGTAATACAAATATTGCGTCATGTTTCATTGAATTATAGAATAGCTTAGGTTGAAAGGGACCTTTAAGATCATCGAGCTCCAACCCCGCCAGCCGTGGGCAGGGTATTTTAATACTTAATCTTCAGGAATGTGTTCTCATACACTGAGTGGGTAGTGAATAGGGGAGCAAGTGGGTGAAAAATAATTATTTTTGTCTGGAGTTGCACTTCTGTCTTAAAAAGCAGTTGAATTCTGCTCTAGCTTCCATATGAATTTTGTATATAATCAGGAACATCCTTCTTATTAGCCATTTTTTTCCTGTAATGATGTTAGTTCTGTCACTGAAAAATAGAATGTTAATTTGTTGCTCTAAATATTCTGCTAGTATAGTTATTTAAAATATATCATAAAATCAAAAGATTTGCCTCAGATTTGGTATTAACGAATATGTATAGTGGTTTTACAATTGAAGTGAGTTGCTTTGGTAGTTTGTTCCCTCATTCCCAACTCACCCTCTTTTCCAATTATCAATCATTGAAAATTTACATATTAAAGAAGGCTGAAATCAAATCACTTGAAATGTGAGATCAGCAGGCCTTGCTTAACCTAAAATGAACAGTTAAGAGGTATTTTAGTTCATATGATTTATATGACTTTTGATATGTGGATTTTTCTTGTACGCTAATGGTGAAAAAAAGTTTCTTTTAAAACATGGCTGTTTCTTATGTCACTTGCAGGTTGCACAGAAAGTTTTGAAAAATGCTAAGCAGGCATGCCAGAGATTAGGTCAATACAGAATGCCTTTTGCCTGGGCAGCCAGGTAAGGACAGACCTTGCCAATCTACATACTTTCCTAGCTTTCTTTTTTTTTTGCCATTATCTTCTGCACGTCCCTTTAAAATGCAATCTGCTATAAACATTATTTTTGTTTTATTTTGAAGTATGCAAAGATTTTTTTAAAAGCAAACAAACTTCAGCTTTGTAATAGGAAAAGATGTAGAAGTTATCACATTGTAGTTCAAACTACTAAATATTGAGAACTGTTTTTCACTGTCAACATTTTAATTTTACTGAGAATTAAAAGGTTATATTAAAACTCCCTTACAATGAAAGAAGTATTAAATACTTAGTACAAAGGGAGGTACAACATGTTCTAATTTGTAGTAAAGATGTTTCTTCAAGAGAATTGCAACACTTGTGTTAACATGTCTGAAAGCAAATTTTGACTTTCAGGACATTATTTAAAGATGCCTCAGGAGTGCTGGACAAAAATGCAAGATTTTCTCCTCTGTTCAGACAAGACAGTAATAAACTTTCAAATGAAGACATGCTGAAATTGTTAGCAGATTTCAGGAAGTAAGTTTCATTTTCTTGCTTTATCTTATAAATAAATGTTTTTGTTATTAGATGCTTCAGTTGAAGATCATCTTCTGATATTTGTGTTTTCACTTCAAATATGGAAGTTGCACAAACATTCAAGGCCTAAAATATTTAGGTTTATTAGAGCAATTCTAATTGCTTTGCAAAAGCATTTCCACTTCTGTTGTGCAACAGTTAGCTAGAATTGTATTTGAGCAATCTCAAAAGGCAACAATCACAGATCTCAAAAGGCATTTCCTACAGCTTCTTTATTTCACACTTACTTATCAAATCTGATAAGAAGGTGAGACTTGTAACAGGTATTTTAACTCCATTTTAGCAACTTTCTCAAAGTTTCATTGAAGTTTACATAGCTTTGAAATTAATACAGTAAATTTGCCTACTGCAGCACTTCACTTTGTGAATGAAGGAAATACCTTTGGTTATTTTAGTGTCTTGTTTGTGCAACTGTGTGCAGGAATTTTGGTAAGAGATTGTAACATCTAAGGCTTGAGCTATTGGAGTAAGAATCAAGACTCCAAACAGAGTAAGTGATTTTATAGCACAGGCTACTTTGGGGAAAATTTAGCAGCTGCTTCCTCTGCAGTAGTTTCAGGATGTTACTTTTGCTTGTTTCCTATTATCTTTTCTTTTTTTCCTGGCATTTCTGAAAGCTTTGCATATTTAGCCCAACTTTGGTTTTTTTGTGTGTTTTTGTCTGCTTTTCTCCGTTTCTATAGACCTGAAAAGGTGGCCAAGCTTCCTGTTATTTTAGGAAATTTGGATGTTACAATTGATAACGTGTCACCAGATTTTCCAAGTAAGTATTAATAAATGCTGTTAAATAGACATTCGATTTTTTTCACTTCAGCTTTATATTGATTTTTGATATATTTTCAGATTATGTAAATTCATCATACATTCCCACAAAACAGTTTGAAAACAGTACCAAGACACTAATAACATTTGAAATAGAGGAATTTGTTCCCTGTATACCAAAACACACTCAGCCGTTCACCATCTACAACAATCATCTTTATGTTTATCCAAAGCACTTGAAATATGACAGTCAAAAGTCTTTTGCAAAGGTGAGTATAGGCAAACCTATATTGTATTATTTTTTCTAGTTTAAGATTGTTTATGTAGTATATTTCCCTGATGATCCTTTCAATTAAGTGTTTGAGTTCTTGTTTTTAAATACTTCTTCAGGCTAGAAATATTGCAGTATGCATTGAGTTCAAGGATTCTGATGAAGAGGATTCTTTGCCTTTAAAGGTTAGTCTTTGATTTTTGTGACTGATTAAAGAAAATAAGAAGACTTAGCTAAGCAGGATGATAATACTTGGTTGATTTATCTAGTTTGAGATGGCAGCTTTCTGTCTTTCTTTTGCATTTGGCATAGAAGTAACTTTTACATGAGTTGCCTGTTTTAGAAATAAAAGAATACTAAAGAGCACTTACTTATTTATATCAACAAAAATTGCAAGAGTAAATTATCGTGAACAAGTGGTTTTTGCCTATTCCAGTACAAAACAATAAAGCTTTATATGAAATACAGAACCAAATTCTATTTGTTACTGAGCCACCACAGTGTATACAACTAGGTGTCTGAAAGAAAGTAGGAAAAACATAGGAGTCCTGAGGTGAGACCACTGTGTTCACTCTGCTGCACAGCAAGCAGGCTGCAGGACATGTAATCTTATATCTTTGCAAAGGGAACGAGAATGAAAGGCAGGCATTTTTCAAATGACCTGCCTTTTTTTTTTTTTTTTTTTACCAGTCAAATCATGAGTGCTTCAATCCTTCATATTGTCAACTTCTTAGCATTTTAATTTAATGTTTAATACAATACATTTATCTAAATTTCACAGTTGAAAAGAGATAAACTAGACTCAATGAGTTATCTGTTCTTAATTACTGCTAGTACATGCCCATGTTAAACCTGTGATTATTTTTTTCAAGATCAACACTTTTGATAGATAGACACATTACAAAACACTAGTTCTTGTTTAAGATTGCAATGCAACGTACAGTATTTCAAATTCTAGGTGAAACATTTATCTGAGATTTTCCTTTTTTTCTATTATTAGTGTATCTATGGTAGACCAGGTGGACCAGTATTTACTAGAAGTGCATTTGCTGCTGTTTTGCATCACCACCAAAATCCAGAGTTTTATGATGAGGTAAATAACCTTTCTCAAGTCATTTCTACTGTGTTATAAAAGTTTCAAAAATACTAGAAAAGGTTTGAGGGTTAAGAAGGTCTTGCTAATGATTTCAGTTAAATCAGAGTCGTCCCCCCCCCATCTTTCACTGCAATAAAAATTTACAAGTTTTATATGTGTAACTTTTGAATCTTGCTTTAAATAACATAGAAACTGGAAATTCTTCTGTGGTGGACCGATGCAACCAGTATGACCTGTCACTATTCTAGACGTACACAAAGGTTGTGATTCTTTGTGTTTCAGATTAAAATAGAGTTGCCCACTCAGTTGCATGAAAAGCACCATTTGTTGTTCACCTTCTACCATGTCAGCTGTGACAATTCAAGCAAAGGGAGTACAAAGAAGAAAGATGTTGTTGAAACACAAGGTTTGTCTGTTAATGGTTTACTTTCAGTACTTACTGGGGAGATTTTATGCAATATGTTTATCTGGTAAGCTATGATTTTGTTGTCTTGATGTATGTGATTTTTTTTATTATATTCTATTGACTGAAAGATGTCTTTAAGTATTTCTTCTAGTTTAAATGTTTTCGAATGCCTACAATGTGAAAATATTTTCAAACTCATACTGACAATGTATTTGCCTTTTCAGTTATTTCTAATGGTGCGAGTTCAGCTCATTTGGCTATTTGACTAACTTTTAATGGTTTATGAATTGCATATCAGAGGTGTATGTAAGGATTTATATAATAGATTCATAACATACTTAAAATGATTTTTCTTTCGTGTTCCATAGTTGGCTATTCCTGGCTTCCGCTAATAAAAGATGGAAGAGTGGTGACAAATGACCAACACATTCCAGTGTCAGCAAATCTTCCATCAGGCTATCTTAGTTATCAAGAAGTGGGAGCTGGAAAGGTATGGATATATAAAATTGCTCTTATTTAAAAAAAAAAAAACAAAACAACATGGTGAGAAGGATTAACTGTAGTTCCAGAGTCTGATAATATTTTAATTCACTTTCTAGTGGAAGTTTATTTCTTCTATAATTGAAATGCAGTGTTACACATCTGACTTCAACAAAAAAAACTAACTCCTCAAACACAAGTTGGAGACAAAACTTGTGACTAAATTCTGACTTTTAAAAGAATTTGAATCCACCTGCCCTAATGTAGTTTTTAATTTAAAGTGTTAAGTGATTACATGTGTTACTGTTTAGCTGGTGTATTTAGGAAATGGGTTAGTTTCATTATTGTAGTAATAATTAAAGTTAGTAATTTTTAAGTATATTAAACTATTTTCAGTTTATGAAGATATGCAAATAATCTGAAGTCCTTTACTAAATTTTTTTTAGCATTTCATGCTGTCTCCTTTCAGTAAGTCCTTTATTCCTGAAAAAGTATTATTCTCACATCTTAATTTTTGTGATCCTTATACTTCACTAGTAAAATTTATGGTTGTATTTTTCAAAGCAGAAAGCTTGCAAAATTAATAGTAATAAAAATAAAACAAAGAAGAATACAAAATGTAAAATGTGGTAGGAGATTTGATTAAGTGAATGAAATGCAGATAGAAAATTGACTCATTTTGGAGGAGGAGGCTTAAAATCAAGAGGTGCTACTCTCCTCCTATTCTGCCACCTTTTCTTTTTTAAACTTTACTGTAAGCTTTCCAGCCATTGATGTTTTCACATCTTTCATCTTTTCATATTGTAGGTATATTTATTCTTTATGCCTCTGCTGTTCATCTCTGCTCACGTCCATGCATAGGAGGTTAGGACATAGATCATTAGCCATAATTTTAGCAGTAAAGTCTCTCTCTGATTATCAGGGTTTACAGCTGAGCCTTCCCATTCTCAGTTCTTTGCAAATGGAATGGGAAGGAAGCACTGCCTGCTACCTGTCATTGACCTGTGTTAAACCATGTCAGTAGTTAATTATTTTTTCTTAAGTTACTTTCTCAGAAAACTAGTAGCTATTTCTCTGTAGCCAAAAATGTCTTTGCACAATTTTAGGAGAAACATGAATTCTGGGACTTAAAAGTAATTTTGTTGGCCAGTAGGGAAACCACAGTGGGACTTGAAATAAACAAGACAAAACACCAAAACAAAGAAAATAACATTCGAGTTTCATAAATGCTTTAGGTAATGTTGCCTGCATAATTTTCCTTTTTTTTTTTTTTTTTTTTTTAAAAATGACTTTATTCATTGTACACATTTCAACCTGTACAGAAAAAAATTGTGTCAAGAAAGCACTGTTTTACTCTAGTAATACTGCTACTTTTTTTTTTTACTTTTCTTCTACATGTCTGTGTTCAGCATTCTGGTCCTGAAATTAAATGGGTAGATGGAGGCAAACAGCTGTTAAAAATATCCACTCATCTAGTGTCAACTGTGTATACTCAGGTGAGTTACAAAACAAATTAGAGTTCTAGGAATAATGTATGATTGTTAAATTCAGTATGCTGCTGTCTTACCGTTTTTGCCTCCTGGACTGCCTGTATGGTTTCCTTCTTTCACTTCAGCTGTGAAAAGCAGCAAATGTTGAACTGAAGTTATTTTTAAAAATAAGTGTGAGTCACTTGCCCAATGTCAACCATTCCAATGTGAGTCTTCTGGTTAGATGAGGGGTTTAGTTGTCTGCAGGATATGTACTGGCATGTCTGCAAAGCAATGAGTCCTGTTGTGACTACTCATAGAATAGATAATCAAAATTGAGGGAAATGTGTGTTTAAAAACATGCATAGAACGGTTTGGATTGGGAGGACCTTAAAGATCACCCAGTTGGAACCCCTGTGCCATGGGCAGGACTGCCAGCCAGTAGATCAGGCTGCCTACAGCCCCATTCAACCTAGCCTTGAACACCTCCAGGGATGGGGCACCCACAGTTTCTTGGAGCAACCCGTTTCAGTGCCTCACCACCCTCATAGTGAGGAATTTCTTCCTTTTATCTAATATAAATCTCCCTTTTTTCAGTTTAAAGTCATTCCCCCTTGTCCCATCACTACCTGCCCATGTAAAAAGTTGGTCTCCCTCTGGTTAAGTACTGGAAGGCCACATGAGGTTCCTCCTAGAACCTTCTCTTCTCTGGGTTGAACAAGCCCAGCTATCTCAGCTTTTCTTCATAGGAGTAGTGCTCCAATCAATGTTATATGGAGACAAAGTTAGTTTTCAGAGTAGCATGCTTAGATGCAGCTTCCAAAATTGTATACACCTGCATGGATTTATATATATATATATACACACACATTTTACTGTGTTCTGTTAAGAATTATGGAAAGCAATATTAAATATCATATAATTTGTGTTTCTTTTTTGTCTCCCTCAGGACCAGCACTTGCATAATTTTTTTCAGTACTGCCAGAAAACTGAATCTGGAGCTCGTGCACTAGGAACCGAACTTGTCAAGTATCTTAAGGTATAAAATGACAGTGGATAACAGATTATACTATTGATTTATACCTTTGTAAAACCTAGGAGCCTCAGACATTGTCTGGGTCTCATTTATGGAATATGCAAGTATGGGCAGAACAAAAGATGCTTCCTAGAGCAGATAAATGTATATTATAAGATGAAACCATAAGGAAATGGGATGGTATTGGTTAGCATTATGGCTGATAATTTCAGAATACCAATGGCTGTTGAATTAATTCAAATATGGGAATGAAGAGGAATTGGTAACTATTGTTTTTTTTTAAAAAAGTTTTGTTTAGGGGGTCACAAGTGTCATGTCTATAGTTCACTTAAGATTAGATCAACAGAATACATGGTTCCCACAGCAATTTTATCTTAACCAAGTAGGCCATATTCTTAGTGTGGAATCCCAAATTCAGTCATCTTAAAATCCACATCGGGTATCACAAGTAACTCCTGGTTTTCTTAGACACAAGAATTTGTTCATGTAATTAAATACCATCTCTTCATAAACTAGATTGTCTGTTACACTTATGTAAGAACTTAACATATTGAATATGGTACACCACTTCAACTGTATTTGCTTTATGATCTTGGTTACATCAAAATCCTGGTTCTGAGCGATCTTCCCTGCCCTAAGACTTCAGGACATTATACATATACCTGACAGCAGGTGCTACCAAAGGTGTATAGTGTCTTGGTTAGATCATGTCTTGGCAAAATCCCTGGGTTAGAATATTGCAACAGCAGTTTTTTCAAACCTCTTGCTTGTCATCAAATACCAGGACACTCTAACTACACAGTATGAACATGTTCCACATCACTAGATTATGCATCATATTGACTTTGTTCCACTTGCATTTGTTCACTGCTACCTTTATCTTCTGTGGTAAATACAAACTACTGCTATCCTCAGTTCGTGCAGGCCAAATTTCTGTTTAGCTGGGCTTCCCAGGGGCCCAGATACTTTTTACTTTTACACACAGAGAACTTAAATAGCAAGCATTTTATTTCCTCCACCAAGTCAGTGATATTGTGCCACTGGTAGAGCAGTTGCAGAACATAACAACTGTTCTCCTGTTTGTTCGATCTGCTCTTCCCCTCCCTAACAATATTTTACATAAACTCATCTAACATTTCTGATTAGAAGTTCTGAAACTCACCTGACTCAAGATTTCAGTATGCTCTCCTTCATATTTTGAGTCCAAACATCACTTAATATCTCAGAAGTTGATGTATTTTCTTGAAGTTCCCTGCACAGCTGCCAGAGATATCAAAGGGGCCCAGCTACTAGCCATCTCAGTGTAACTGGATAATGAAAGGCATCATCAGTCATACATACAAGTCAACTTCTGGTAGAGTTCTATTTGAATCAGCACCCTACCCAAAAAGGTCTGCATCTGGACAAAAGTGTGATCTGAAATTCTACTTATGTATTTACCCCGTACTGATATTCAGGGCTTACAGAAAAGATGATGCACAGCTGCTGTTTCCAATAGAAATCTAAGTGCTTGTAGGAAGGAAGACTGCTTTAAGTCCTGAATGTGCATATAGGCAAACATTCAAAGACAAACAGCTACTTAACAATAAATGAAATTTTTTCAAATATGTTGTCCATATGCATGTTCAGCAAATGTGCCTCCCCCTGCCCTCAACAGACTTTTAACTCTAGAAAATTTTGTCGCATAAAACTGTATAGGATGAATTGCCATAGACTGTCTTGTGTAGTGTAGACAATCATCCAGACATATGTTGCATGTGATATAAAGCAGAGGATTTCCAAGTGAAATCTTTTTCTGTAGGTATTGCAAAGGGTCTGTGCTCTCAAGTCTGCATATATGCAAAATGGACAACATATCTGGAAGAAGTTGAATTCTTAGTAGTTATCAGTCTCTGGTTTCCAGAATTAGGTAGTTTGGGACTTTATAGCAAGACAAATTAGAACAACTAACAAGTGTAAATTCTATTGCAGTTATCACTGCAGGTAATGCAGTGACAGGTAAGCAATCTGTATGTTTTTGTGGAATTTCTATTTGCTACGTGTCTGCATTCGTGGATGAAACAGCAAAGTATGTTAGAGTGTAGGTTTAACCTTGCTGTGTTATGCAGTTATTCATTTCAATAGAACATTAAGTAGTATGCATGTAAACAGAAAAGCTGACATAGCATTTCTAAAAAAGTTTTTAATGAAACTCAAGTTACTTGAACATTGAAAATATTTACCGAACATTTACGTTAGAAACTCTTCTCAGTTGTCTTCTATGTAATTGTATTTCAAGTAATCAACACTAAATAACACAGTTTTTGGAAGACTTACAGTAAGTTTTCTAGTTTCAGAACTTGTGATTTAGTGTCCCTGTTACAAGGTAGTGACAGTACTGTGGCTTTCTTTCAGAGTCTTCATGCTATGGAAGGCCATGTGATGATAGCTTTCTTGCCAACTGTTCTCAACCAGTTGTTTAGGGTTCTTACTAGAGCAACCCAAGAGGAAGTTGCAGTCAATGTGACAAGGTAAAGAACTTGAAGTGCATCACAGAGGTTAAATGATGACTGTCTTATCACAAGTTTATAACTGAATAACATTTTTGCTATTGCAATCACAGTTTTTTTCTGGGAGATTTTACTAGGTTTTTGTTTCTGACTTCTATTTAGGGTCATTATCCATATTGTTGCTCAGTGTCATGAAGAAGGCTTGGATAGCTACTTAAGGTCTTATGTCAAGGTAGGCAAAGTTTCAAAAGTGAGTTAAAAGTAAATAAACTCTAAAAGGAGCGTATGCATATAGATGCACCTGTTTAACTTCAGTTGTTTCATGTTATGTCACAGTTTCTATTCTGTTCTGTTTTTCCTCCTAAAGTATGCTTATAAAGCTGAACCCTATGTTGCTTCTGAATATAAGACAGTACATGAAGAACTGACAAAGTCAATGACAACAATTCTAAAGCCATCTGCTGACTTCCTTACAAGCAACAAGCTACTCAAGGTATATATTGAACTATACTTTTTACTGTATGATCGCATCTGATCATAACTGAAGATTAGGAACAAATTGTGTTGAAGTAATTGTTCAATGCATATGGCAATTTTACAGAATATTTTCTTTTCTCTGCAGTATTCATGGTTTTTCTTTGAAGTTCTGATAAAATCAATGGCTCAGCATTTGATAGAAAACTCTAAAGTGAAGGTATGTCAACTTCTGCAAAATGTAGTTATTCTAACAGCAATGTATGCAGTGTCTTCTTTCTTCAATCACATTTTTACTACATATTAGAAGAAAAAGATTTTTAAAATATAGTTTCTACTGTAAGGAAAGCAGAGAGAGAGCAATGCAGGAGGAGAAAACAGGGAGAAAAATTTATAGGGCTGTGTAGAAAACTATAAAGGACGGAAGTCCTTTGTTTTATGTATTAGATGTGATTTTTCTAATTATGTAATGTGGTGTAGCTGGGAAAGCTTTTCAAAACATGACATGTGAAGCTTGTATATCTAGAGGACATATGCTGGGTTTGGTACATAGTATTCTGGAAAAGCAATGACGTGGTGTACTAAACAGAATTTATATAATTTTTCCTGATACTGACAGACCTACACAAATCCTCACAAGTTTGAAAACCGCATACTGGTTTGAAAAAAAGCTACAGAGAAACCACTAATTTGTTCACATGCAAACCCATTCCCTTAATTTAATTACAAATTTCTTTCAAGAATGATTATATTTTTAAATTGAAATCAGATAGTAGATAAAAATAAGTATGGTAGAATATAATCTTTTTTAAATTAGGAATCTGTGTAAACAAACAGAAAAGAAATGCAACTCACTTCTCAGAATGACTTGACCAATGTCCGTGGTTTTAGTATTCTCTCTATTAATCTGCATCTTTTACATGGTGAGCTACCATGGCTACCATTGATGAGCATTCACATTACTAGAAGTTTTATTATTATTTATTTCTTCCACAAGTGACTCATCTGCTCAAAGCTAATGAACCTTTACTGACCCATGTGATCCTACAAACAAATTATATTTGGAGAGCACCAGCACATGCATCTAAGGAACAAATTTAATTTAACAAGATTTTCATTTGGGGGAAAACAAATTGATAAAGGAACAGTATGTCAGCAACAGATGCCAGAGATACATAGATTTGATTACTTGGTACAGCATGATCATAAATAAGGCAGACTGAGCAAATATTGCTTGTGAAAAAACATGAATTTTCAAAGTACTGACTGCTAATTCGTTTTATTTATGATTCCAAGTTGCAAGAAAGAATTAGGTAGATCACAAAAATGCTAACTTACAAAAATATTGATTGACTATCATACCTACCAATGGAAATATTTAATTTCTAAATGTTATATCATTCATGAATGCTGTTGATATTTATACAGGGATCTTTTCAGCCTTAACATTTAGCAACCCAATTTTTCAAAAAGATAGAACCAGAGACTTTGGAGCACAGTTCAGACACAAAGAGCAAATTGTATAATTGTTGATTTATGTAGTTCTCGTTCTTTAACAATGTCTTGTTCTGCCTAGGTGTGTCACTTTCAGTTTAGTTCAAAAAAGTATACAAGTAACAAAATATTCAAAGCACTTGGATATTTTTATTTCATAGTTTTCATAAAGTCAGAATGACTATACAGTTAAAACAGCTTTTGTCTAAGCCAGCTACTTCTTCAGCCCCACCCCACCAGTCATTAAGAGTCCTTAGACAAAATACAGTTTAGTGAAGACTATAAGATGTGGAGAAAAAAAGAGTGTCTACAGTGGCAAAATGCTGAAGAGAACTTAATGAGCAATACAAGTTGATAAAATCATTGATGGAGATAATGTGCACAGTCACCAGGAACAAGTAGATCATGAATGTAGAAGAAAACTGGTAAGCTAATTGAAGCTAAAGAACTTAAAAGCAAGGGAAAACAATTCTGAGTGGAAACTTAGAAACATGGAGAGTAAGATGCTGAAGCCTAGAGAGCTGAGATTTGAAGTGGCTGATGAGAAAGAGAAAGAAAAAATCACGAATGAGAATTTCCACAGCGGCTGAAGTCCACAGGAGTTACGAAAAATATAGTTACAGAACAGCAAGAACTGTTTTTCGTGACAGAAAAGGGAGTCTTAAAATGCAGCTACTATGCATGAGTAAGCTGGTACTGCTTTGGAAAGGAAAATAGGCAAAACGCTGAGATTCGCATTTATTCTTAGCTTCTTTTATCAGAAGTATTTTAGTATAGAACAGTATTAATATTTTACGTTTACAAACTTGTATGCATATGGTTTTTCCATCAAACAGAAAAGATTTGCTTGTTTGAATTTTTAATAACACAATATTTTCATTCAACCAAATGCAGTTTTTCCCCTTCAGTTTAAAATGGCTCGGGAAGATCTTGAATTTAATGAAAATGTTATTTTAAATTATACTGACAAAAAAAAAATTGCAAACTTTCATTCTCCCTTCCTTGTCAGGTTATTTTTTATCTTACTTTAAATAAATTTTCTGATGTATTTTATCATTATAAGCCATATTAAGTGCATGTCTGAATTTTTTTTTTACTAGCTGTTGCGAAACCAAAGGTTTTCAGCTTCCTTCCATCATGCAGTGGAAACAGTTGTCAATATGTTAATGCCACACATCACTCAGAAGTACAGAGACAATCCAGAGGCTTCAAAAAATGCAAACCATAGCCTTGCTGCCTTCATAAAAGTAGGTACATGAGTGTCTTGGGTTTTGTGTTTGCTTTTTTTATAATACTGTTTCTTCATAGATGTTAAAGAATTTTAAAGTCAACTTTCATAGAACTGAGTGTGTGTAATGCTTTTGAAGTTTAATTCCACGGTCAGGTTAAAATGCACCGAAGTATGATTTGCCTTCTATAGTGAAACAGCCATCTGTTCAGAAGTTTGATTTTAATGAGTTTGTATTTTATCAAAATTTTATTTCTTGTTTTGTTTTCCGCATTCAAATATCATCTTGTTACTCTCTAATCCAACAAAACCTTCATGCATTGGGTTATGTTTTACTTACACATATTTTATATGGACAGGCTTACAGTGTCTGTCTTTTTTCAACCAATAAAAACCAGCAGGGAGAAAAAAGGATGGGAAATAAAACGATAGATAAAGCTGCTAGTGGCGTGTCATTTTTGTTTATGCCGGGATAGATTTCTTATCTTCTAACAGCTCTTCTATTTTTAATTTGTTTATGTTCTGAATTCTAAGGAAAAAATTTGGTATGTGTATGTGTATATATGTACTTTGTTTTTTATATCCAAACTGACTGAAATATCAATAGTGTGTTCAGAAAATTAACTAGTAAAATACAGAAATATAGTAAGTGGATACTGAAGCAATATTTAATCATTTCTATCTTGTTTGCTTTTTTTTTGTTTGGTTTTTTTTCCCCAGAG
>JAOWBP010050645.1:0-18555 GCA_028571105.1 Tragopan temminckii | reverse complement strand
GAGAGGTTGTGGATGCCCCATCCCTAGAGGTGTTCAAGGCCAGACTGGATGGGGCCCTGGGCAGCCTGGTCTAGTATCAAATGGGAAGGTTGGTGGCCCTGCATGTGGCAGGGGGGTTGGAGATTCATGATCCTTGAGGTCCCTTCCGACCCTGGCCATTCTGCAATTCTGTGATGTGAAACAACCGAAATCTGCTCAGAGTGACTTGAAACAAGAAAGCAACCTCCTCTCTGGTAGCCAGGACCAAGCTAGCATGGCGAAAACAAATGAGTATCCCAAGACAGATGTGGCAAGCTACCATCAGTGAAAACAAATAGGAAAAAGACAGTGCCTGTCTTCACTCAAAATGAGCGTGTCCTCATGGAACAGGCAGCTGGAGTCTGGACTGCTCCAGACAAATATAGGCTGTTTTCCTCTAATATGGATGTTGGGACTGTGTTAGCAACAAGCGATATCTACAAAGACTAAGCTGAAGGAAATTTTCCTCCATCTCAGGAAAACCATACTAGACACTGCAGCTGTAGCTTTTTTTTTCTTGATAAATGCACAAGTGGCACAACTTCTGACAAAGTAGTGCTCATATGGAACCATCGCCATGTGCATGCTTAGCAACTAAACAAGGTATGCATTTCACAGAGTAAAGCAGCTCATGAGCATCTAGACCTCTTCCAACCTTTCTGAAATACAAACAAACTTTGGAAAGTAAAGACTCTAAAAGCTTTAATTTACAGCAGAATGTATATTAGGCTCAACTTCAGAACTCTACTTTTCAGCTTTTTTTTAATTTCTAACTGTTCTTGTCTCCTCATTAGTACAAAAATGTGCACTTACTCTCACTGTACACCATTAACTGTCAATTAAAATGACATTTGCTATTATTCTTGTTAGATGTGGCCTATTGTAATGAGAATGTGCAATTATTTACAATTTCTAAGATGCTGTTTGAATACAGTGATCAAGATAAAGGAAGCTCAATACATTTTTATATCAGTAATTGCAGGAATTATTCAGACCCAACATGCTAACCTTTGCATCTGCAAGACAAAACAATCTAAGATGGTCCAAAGAAAAGATAAAAAGGAACTGAAAGCAATCTTACTGAGCAAAGCCTCAGTTTGGGGATTTCAATGCTTTCAAAACTTGCTATGTTTATAGAAATTTTATGGCAGAAGAGATTCCGAAACTTAGTTTTCAAATGCTGAGGTTCATTTTAATTGTATTCACTCAAATGGTAAATCCTGGACAAACACTGTCAAAAAGATTACATCAAATGAGGCGTAACGATTTCAACTGAAATACCTGTGTCACCTACGCACTGAAATGTTTGAATGAATACATCTTGAATAATATCCATTATTAAAAATTAAAGATTGCAGATGTTTAAAGAAGGAGATAAGCCTGAAGAAGTCAACAGAAAGACAGGGTCAAAAGAGGATAAGTATTTACATTAGAATATTACAGTACCACACAGAACTCTATCTCTCACAACGATCAGAGAAACTCAGAAGTAGGAGCAGTTTGGGAAGAGCAGAACAGGCGAAGCATACTTATCTCATACTCAACTCATACTCCCCTAGCTTCTAACAGTTCACAGTTCAGGATCTGAGGCATGAGGTTCAATATTTCTACTTAATAATTCTCAGTGTATTTTTTTTTTTTTACTCTGTTCTTCAGGCACTTCATACACATATCAATTTTTAGGACCCTCAACAACCCAAAGAAAAACATTCCATAACTATTTATATGGCACGAAGAATAAGCCATTTTTTGTTTGTTTTGCACCTGGATCCCTCAAGTTCCATTGATGCCCTCTGAACATTTGGAAAGATCATCTGGATGTAGGCTGAGATGGAATTGTGAACGTAGCATTAACCATTCCGCATAGAACTTTACATGCACTCATTTCATGTTTTATTCTTCTACATTTGATGCTTAAGTGAAAACATGTATTTTAAAAGGTAATTTAATTAAAAAAATACAAGAGTAAGAATAGAAAAAAAGGGAGCACAGAAACAACGGCACAGAAATATTGAAGAAATTCATTAAAAAAATGAAACAGCCTGGAATACGCTGTCCCCTAAACAAATCCTACTATTCTTGTAGATCCCAGTCTGTAGTTTTTCCAGTCATGATACACACATCTAAGGGGCTCTGGGCTGCCTCCACAGCCTCAGGGACAGTTAATTGAGTAAAGCAAGTCTTTCATTAATAGTTTTAGATCTGTTACGCACAGATGCACTTCTCCTAGTAAATCTAGCCTGCAATTCGAAAAATGAAAATAACAAATCTGACAAACATATTTCAGTCAAACCAGAGTGGACAACTGTGTAGAGGACGTAGCCACTAAAATTACAGAATTGCAGAGGCCAATGAAAGAGAGCTATCACGCATCGTTTTCATGTAATACATAAAAGCTAAAGCATTTTTTACTTGGAAACTGACATGATGCTTTCCCTCTCACGGAGAAGGCTCTAAAATGGATCTCCTCCAGTGGCAGGAAGCTGAAATTTCCTCCACCTATGATGCTGTTGCAGAAAGTTTTCATTCAGTCATCCCTTGGACAGGACTTTTTGAGAATAGATACGAGCTTAAATTTCAAAGCAAGGTAGCCAGAGCAAGAGAAACAAGCTTGAGGCTAAAGATATTATAGTAACATTGGTTACTCTCCTTAATTTCACCCTTAAGAGCAGAATCAAGTGGCTCTTGGAAGAATTTTTTTTCCAAAGAGGCACTGACGTAAGCGAAAGGACAAACAACAATATCCCAGTCAATACAATGTAAGTTAATTAGCACTAAAGAGCTTCAGAATCTCAAACTTGAAACTATTCATTACAGAAAAACAACAAAAAAACACACTTATCTTTAATGTACTTGTTTCTAAGGATCTCAAATGGGTTTGGGAGTTTGGCAGTCATCCTATAGCTGTCAGCCAAGTCATCAGGCATACGATGCTACTTTAATAATGGATAAGTGACAACAGATTTAAAGTCAGCATGTATGTAACCTAGGGACACAGAAGCATTAATTAAATCAGTAAAGGCAGGCAGAAGCCCAAGAGGAAAAGCTGAAAAAGAATTTGGGAAGCACTGATAAGGCATGATTTTCTCTCTCCACAGCATGTGCCTTCAGCAATTCAGCCCCTAAGATGCAAGCAAGCTGTGAAACGAGCTATCAGAACACTTGTCAATCATTGGACAAGTTGTATCATGGTCAAAAGGTACTTCTAAGGCCGGCAGGAACATAATGGAATGAATACATGATGCAGGATTATCAGTGACTGAGCAACTGCAATTTTGATTACTGCAGCAAAGAGGCTTAAACAGAAGGGGAGAGTGATAATGGATAACTTAAGGATTATAATTCTTACTCTCTTCATTTCAAAGCCTTTTCTTGTTTCAATTGCATTTGCTAATTTTTATGTTATTGGAGACAGCATTATGGGAGAAGGAAGAAAAATTGTTAATTGAAGCTAGGTCATGTGGTATTCTTATTTTCAAATTCAGGCCTTAGAAAGCTACATAGGCAGATGGGGATGCTCTTATCATTGGAGGTGTCTGGCCTCTGAGGAAGAAGTGATAGAGAATGAGAAAGTAATAAGTTACATTAACAAGAATCTGATTTGTTAAATGAATGCAACATTCTTGAAAGGATCAACACTGAATGTGCAACACAAAAATCACTCGATTCTTTAGAACTGGTATGGAACAAAGAGCTTAGGGCATGGAGTATTCTAGTAGTCAAACATTTGTCTTCAGAAGAGAAAATCTTTTAGAACCTGACTGATGATTACAGTTTCTTGAAAACTCTTGCATTACATTCTCTACCCCTTCCATTCTTAATTTACACTGAATTTTTAGTGAATCTGATGGTAATTTAGAATCTGGAGAGTATTTGTTACCTTGATTTTTGAAGATGTGGAGTAAAGTATAATGCGTAGATTGGCAATGCATTAGCAGAACTACAGCAACTGCCTGAACTGCTGGGTAAACTGCAGGTATTTCCTGTCCAGTCCTAACAGCCATGTGAGCACAGGAGGGGCAGCAGCACTGCAGTCTCCTGGAAGGTCAGCACAAGTACTGCACCTCACTTTTAAGTCCGGAAGGTTTACAAAGGGGCCTAAGTTGCTTTAGAACATGCTCTCAGTCTTATTTTTCCTACAGATCTCTTGTGATCTGTGACCAAGGCCTAGTGGAAAGAACTACTCAGACTGACCTATTTATCCACCTCTAAATCAATTCCCACAGCAAACCCTACTTGGGTGCATTTTAAATGACAGATATTTTCCATTCCTTTCTCTACATCTTAACGTGAGCCAAAAGAGGATATTTTTCTCATATAACTCTCAGACTGAAGAAGTTCTATGTGTCAGTTATTTAAGTTATTGATTTCTTGCATTTTGTGCTACCTCTCCCATCAAACAACCCAAAGTGAAATTAGCACAAAAAAAGTGTTTGAAAAAGATATTTTCAATTCTTTGTAATGCACAGAAAACCAAGCTGACTCAAGAAATTCATGTAGTCCAGCTTTGATGCAGAGTTTAAGAGAGAAGTTTTCTGATCAGTACAATTCTTTTATTAGTAAAGAATTTACCTAAGAGGAAACTACATCAAAACAATTCCAAGTGCTAATTACGTGCCGCATATGAAGTTGCTCCACCTTCATAAACACAAATAATGAACAGAGAAACACTGAAAATCACGTGAAAAGGTTCAGTACTTACTGTGGACTAATCAATCACCTGGCAAGCATGCGATGAACAACCATGAGAATTTCTGAAGTGTAATAACGGGTAGATAAACAAGATAATACAACTTCACCCGTTCTGCTGCCACAACTTGAAAGCAGTTATTTATTCCAGTGATGACAGTTACACTCTCTGGCCATCACCACTAATTAAATAGCTATCCTTCCTACTCCATTTTTTTCCCCCCAAATATAGATGTGTTCAAAGACAGAACAATATAATTAAGGGACAGGAGACTAGATCTAGGTAATAATTTCAAAAGCAAAATGAAGTAGCCCGAGACATTAATGTAATTCCCTTGGAAAACAAAGTCTGCTTCTGCCAGGTAGAGAGATGCAGAAGTGTATGAGATGATGTGTCTATAACTATAATGTTGTAATCTAAACTTGATTCCTTTCCTAACTCCTCAAATTGCTAGGAAAGTGCAGAACGCACAAACAAATGGGAATAGTTTATGAATAGGATGTTTATCATTAATTATATAGCTACAGGTTCTTATGGGTTGCAGTACAGCTTGTTTTAACATTAGGATTGATTTTGTTATCATTTTATTGCCTAAGCAATGATAAAAGGCACATTCAAATTACAACTGTTAGTTGTTGTGCCGAGTGGGAGACCGCATTAACTAAAACAATCACATAGTTGACTTGGTCTCTGTTTCTAATGAGGCTTCCTAACTAAACAGATAATAAAAGGATACAAGCCCTGACACTTCCAGATAAAAAATAACTAGTCTCCAGACAGAAAGCACTATTCTCCTGAGAGCTGACTATTCGATGGCTCACAACAGGTTACTCGTACTTCATGGCAAGTATAGCTGCAGTGGGCAGGCAGATAACATGTCTAAGCTTCTACGGAAGCTCTTGCATTTTGTTTCTTAAAGAAGCACATATTTAATGTGTCCGTGTGTCTTCAATTCTGGATTCATAACTCACTGAAGCGATTAATCTTTGGGGGGTTTCAGATGGCTGGAAGACAGAAGGTTTGTCTACATGCAACTATAAATATCACCCTTCGTTAACTTCGTACATTTCTCCCCAGGGCAGAAACGTATACAACAACAGTGCTAGCTAAGGAGCTAGTTGAAGACACTCCTGCAATGTCAGCAAAAATTGAGTATTAGGACGGGGAGCTCTCCCATACACTATTCCCTTCTGCAAGGGAATATATTCCTGTAGTTGGTATGATACCAATAGTTCCTAAGACATTAATTTGATGTTTATTATTACCCCACAGCCATAGCAGCAATAATTAATTCTGACAGAAGCAGTGCCTACGGATCTGTAAAACGACACTGAGATACCACTAATCTGACATAGATACATACATATATTCAAAATACGGCAACCTGCAATGTATACAGCAAAAAATGCAGAATCGATAAATTAACGCATACCTAAATTTACCCCAATTTTGAAAGAAGCAAAATGTAAACATACTATAAAAGCACAGATTAGCATGTCTAATTCTGCAAAAATTAGAATATATATCAAAATGCAGAACCGTATTAATATGAATCATACACTTTAATGCAGAATGACACAAAACTCTAAACCTTGTTTTCAAAAGTAGTAAATGAGAAGAAAAAAAAAATACAGTTTCTTCCTGGGAAAAGATTGGTAATAAGTAGTTACAGTAATCATACAAAAACTGCTCATAGTTTCTAAAACCCGCTAGGCATCTTCCATTATTGCCAGGCACAGGGAAGGTTTCTCCCTCCACACCTTACAGAATGGAAATAAACTGAATTCTTTGTTACAAATATTGCCAAATAGATTACTCCTCTGGTTAAAGATAAAAACCGCAGCCTCCTACTACTCATTTCTCCCTTCCTAATTAAAGCACCTGGAGAACTTCCATTTCTACTAGAGAAAACAGATTTCAGTTTCAAGTTAAAAGTGCAGACATTACACTATTTCTTCATGCAGTATTTTTTTGGCTGGATTTCCATTTCAGTTCACAGGATATTAAAATATTTTCATGTTCTAGGATAGGTTGGTCACAAATTGTCTAAAACGATCAGAGACTAAATACTAAGATTTTTTTTTTCCTGGATGTTAATGCAGAAGATGTACCATCTGCAGAATAATCATCAGCTTCTGTCCAGAAATAATATTTTTCTTTGAGAAGTGATCTATACACTTGTTTCCAGGGTAAAATTGTTTTTCATTTCACACAATTCCAGCCCCTAAATCCCCCACTTATACGATGCCACTTTGCCTCAGAGGTTGCTAGCTATAAAACGAGTTGCAAAAGCATCAGTTGTACGTATTGTGTCGACCAGCGCAGGAGAGAAAAGTTTTATGCTTCCTCTACTGTTTTCTCCTGTTTTCTATTTATTTCACTTTTTCTTCTTTGCTCATTGTTTTTAATCAAAATTTTCAACTAAGACACATAGTCAGCAATTCCCATAGTAATTAATCTCTCTGCAACAGGCCAAAATTCCTTTTTTTGTATCACATCAATTTTTACATTGCTGAGCAGAGTAAACACATTTGAGCATTCCCTACTTGACTCCATTAACTCTGCCCTCATTTCATCTCTGGGACAGAGATGATTTTCTTCAATAGTGTCTGCCATGGTGTTATGCTTTTGACTTCAGGAGAAAAATACCGTTGATAACACACGGATGTTTTAGCTGTTGCTGAGCAGTGCTGCACAGAGGCAAGAACATTTCAGTTTCTCAGCTTCTTGTACTGCCCTGCCAGTGAGAGGGGCTGAGAGGGCATGAGAACCTGGGAATGGACAGAACCTAAACTATCCTATCAACGGGGTATTCCAAATCTCAGGACATCATGCAGAAAACAAACAAACAAAAAAAAAAAACATGTAAAAAACAGTGAGGAATTGCTCAGGAGAGCATCCACTGCCTGGGAACTGGTTGGGCAAGCGTATCCTGGGTTGCATTAAGAGAAGTTTTCTGGAAAAAAACTTTAAAGAGGAAAATGATTACTTTGCTATATAAAACATTTGTGTTCTTTTTGACCCACTAAAGGAATAATTCTTGGTGAAGCTCATTTCTATTACTTTTTAATTTGTTCCTAGTAAATATTCCTAGCAATAAAACAATACATCAGACTCACAGATGATTTAAAGATAAAAACTAGCTATACTTCATCATTTAAATCAACTACAACCAAGGTTTTTATTATGTGCACAGCTCTTCAAAAGGAGCCAATCTAAACAGCAATCTGATAGGCATTTCTTCCAACACAGTATGGACGTGGCTAGATTTCAAAGCCAGAAATGAGATAACAGGTCTTAGGCATAAGATCATTTTGGGCCGAGTGTCCGAACACGATAGCAGTTCACTCTTCAAGAGCTAGTTTAAGGTCACATTGAAGCTGTGAGATGAGTGTGTCACTCACAGTTTAATGGCTAGGTTGCTATGGGTGCGGAGGGGTGCCTCGCTGCATTTGGTGAATGCCCGCAGGTGACCACCTAATAAAAAAGCCTGCAGGATCAAAGCTGCACCTTCAGGCTAAGACCAATGAACTTCTTTCATAGAAGACTGGAATCAAATTTTGATCCAGAAGTAAATCTTTAAGTCACTGTCTCCCAGTGGCACTGCTGCTCCTAAATTACCACAGATAGATCATAAGATAATTTAGGCTGGAAGGTGCCTTGGGAGGTTATCTAGACTAGTTTCCTACTCAAAACCTTTACCTATCCCTCCTTCTGAACTTTTTAAAGCATATACAATAAACACACAAAAATACTTCATTAATGTATGTTATAAATCAATTTAGGGAGATTAAATTCAAGGTCATTTTGCTCCAAGTTAAGGGGAAAAAAAAACCAACAAAGTGCTACTGCAAGCAAGAGAAAACTTGAAATTCAACAAGTAAACATGGAGTATGAAGCATCAGCTTTAAGGCCATACTGGCTTTTCTGTTAGCAGCATAAGTGCACCTAGGAGTTAACACAGAAAATTAAAATGAAATAAATACACTATCTAGTGAACTAACATATGTGGGTAAAGTAACATCTACTTTGTTTATAACAACAGTGTCAAACTTCAAATATGCCAGCATTCATGTGCATATTCTGATGGAAGTTGAAGAACGTGCTTTTATTTGCCCAATAGAAAATGGAAGATTTTACATATGGCATGGCAGGGCAATGTCAGATCTCAGTGTACTAGAAAAGAAAGGTAGAATTTTCTTCTAGCAGAGACAGCCCTTTTCAGAATGGCTGTTAATTGCTTACTACAAAACAATTTTAATTGACATTGTTGGGGAACAGGGAAAGAATGTATTTTTGAAGTTGTGACCTACTTTCTATTTCCAAACAAAATTCTAACCATGGAGTAATTATTAAATTGCACTATGAGGATTAACCCTGAGAGATAATTTGACTCAGCTGCTCTCTTTGTGTCTCTTCCCCTTGCCAGATAAGTCTAACGAAAAAAGTCCTGGTATTTCCCAAACCTATTCAGGTCTGCTCCTAGAGAACACTGGGGAAATTCCCTAATTCTTCATAAGCATCACCTTCAACTTCACAGAAAGTCCTGGGAGTGAAGAATTCCAATTTGAGTTCACCTTACCAAGCAGAAAGATTCTGTGCCAAAGCCTCGTTTTTTTTTTGTTTTGTTTTTTTTTTGTTTTGTTTTGTTTTTTGTTTTTTGTTTTTTTTAATTACAGTAAAAATATGAAGCCTATAGCATGAAAGGTACCCCTGCAAGGAACTACAAATTGATCTAATGCCTTGTGTCTTCTATAACTATGTAAACTGTTTGCAAGTAATTATTTGCTGTAATGGATAACAAGAGTTGAAAGCTTATTACAATCAGATTAAACATTTAATAAGAAACTACATCTAATCTTCCCTGTTGTTTGTAAAGTTCAACAGTTCATACTAACTGAGATGTACTTTTTGTTCACATTTAGTCCACAAAACAGAAAATAATGGAAACAAAACTCTAAAAGCCAATAAAAACATTATTTTCATCTCACTTGTTTGCATTCTTTTAAGATAAATCCTGCCTCAGAAGACTGCTGACGTGGAGTAATTCATTTTGGTTTAAGCAGTTTTCATACTATTTCAGCTGCATTCACCTGTGAGACTTCTTGTTCCCCAAAAACAACACACAAAAAAATCCCATTTTCATCTGACTTTGGATAATGTTTCTTACACTGTTTTCTATGAGGATTAAAAATTGCGTGTTACTGTCTCTGTACAAATAATTGAGATCCATTATGGTAACAGCACACAGTAAACACTCCATGATAAACAGCAAAAGCAGTGAAAACTGCAGCTAAATAAACATTATTAGGAAGAAAAATAAGGAAACTGATAAACAGAATTTAACTTGAGAACTGGAATATCAGAAATGTGAGAGTTGTCTGTACGGTGAACTGCTGAGAATAATGACTGATACCATTGTGAAAAATACGAACTTCGTAGTATCCCCTAGGCAATCCTCAGCTCTTCCTGAAGCTCGTTCTGCAGAGCATCCTACCGGTAAAGCAAGATCTTGACAATTCTCAGTGATCTGTTGCACGTTCATTTATTGGTACAAAAGGAAAATTTCTGCACTCCAGGGGTGATGAATAATGAGAACTGTTTCCAGTAAAAGGTTGCTCCCAGAGTCATGCAGCTTGGGGGCACTGGTATTCCCATTTACCAAAAGTCATCCTGATGACTTTTTCTGGAGTGCAAACAGTATGTTGTGCTTACTGCCTGAGTGCTGAAAGCATGTGCATTAAAAAAGGACCAAAACTCTCAATTCTGCTTACAGTGTCTCACAGGCAGAATCCCACTTCTATGCGGAGACACCTCAGCATCAGTGTAAAATGGTTTTTGCTTAGGGAATCAGGGAGAGCAAAGTAGCGGACTGAGCCACGACTGTCAAGACCACTATACAAGCAGAAAACAACTCTTTGATGGCAAAACTACCGTTTAGGAAGTTTCTCACATCAGCCCTGAGTATTATCTGGGATAGGCAATCACCACTCTTCAACCATATTCTCATTTCTTGGGAACTTGACCCTCCACTGCTTCTCTGACAGCCTGTTCAAATCAATAATTAAAATGATCACAAGATCTCAGTCACTGATATTCTGCTACACTTCAGTTCAGCTTCTTCAGAAGATGTAGTAATCAGTGGCATTTTCAGTAATACGGAATATAAATCTTTTTGATAAGAAGTACACCTATGAAAACATTACCTGAATTATTTCAAATATGCTAACTGCTAAATTACATGTGTTCCTTCATATCTTCTAGCTTGCTCATATACCTTCAGGTATGGGAACTCCTTTAATATGAAAGTATGTTTGCTTTTTAATGCTTATAATTACTAAATATTTCATATTTTTCATTATACTTGTGACAGAAGAAAGTATTGATAACAGTTCACAGATAAACGACTTCCAGTTTACATTCTGTGAGCCCAATCCTACTTCTTGAAGAGTCCCTCATTAAAGGACATAATGGAGACAAATCTGTAATCAGAATAGATTAGAGATGCATTTTGGGATAAGAATCAGTACTTTTGGGCATGTTGAAGTTGGAGCAAAAGTAGAATGCAATGAACCAGAACATCTACAGCTAGATCTGGTTGCTCAGAACACTGCCCAGCCTGACCCTGAACATCTCCAAGGATGGGGTATCTGCCACATCTCTAGCAACCTGTGCCAGTGCTTCACCATCCTTATAACCAATGACCGTACGACCAAGGCTCTGTACAAAATGTTTGTCAAGATCTTTCAGTGGCTGAGAAGAACACTGCACTAAGTGCATCTGACCAACAAAGGCCAACATGTGTCCAATAGGTAAAAGTCTTGAAGTGCCTCTTCACAAAACTGGTTTAGTTACAAGCTTCAGTATCTTCATCAGAAAACTGTTCAACCTTTCTCAAGAACATGACAAGCAATGAAAAAAGCACCAACCAGTGAGATCCCAGAGATGGAATCCACTAATTCCAAAGAAAGCATTCTCGCCATGTACTTTGTCACGCTGTAATATTTTATTTTCTTGGTTATACCGTATAGTGGTTAAAAATTGTATTTAACAGCAGTTTTCTTCTTTATATTTCCCTTGCATCTTGCTTTTAGTATTTAAGCCCACAAACTTTTCCTTTTTTTACTTAAAGATCTCAGAATGACTAACACATATTTTACGTGACTGTCTTTAACAACATCCAAATGACTTCAGTGATCCACAGCTGGCTGGTCACACATGTATGTTGACTGCAACATGGCAGAAATACAAAGCTGCTGTTCTGGGTCAGGGGTCTTGCACAAAAATCATTATCAGACTCCCTCCAATGACCATTTCAAAAGAGAAAAAATACCTAATCTCTGCGGTGAGCATTCAAGTTGCTTTCTTCTGTATGACAGGTTGATACTGGAAAGAATTATCCTTGCACAGGTCTCAGGAAACTTGCAAGTACGCACTGGACAGCTGTAATGAATAGCACTGTGTAACAGGTACTGGCTTACAGAACACCCGCATAATCTGACACTGTATAACTATAGATTCAACATTAAAGTTTATTCCATCAAAACAATACTTATGAAATTTTAGGAAATGAGCACACTGCAAACAAAACAAAAAATGAAAACAAAACACCCACCAAAAAACTCATACACAGCTTGCGTGCACAAGGGAATTCATCTTATTGCTTCTGAGGATTACTTTCTTTCATCTACCCTAAAAGCCATCAGGGAACTGCTTCACACAGGGAGCTTCTATAATGCAGTATAGTTTTCTTTCCTGATCTGAATATGTAAATTTTTTTAAAAAGTAGTGGAGGCTTCTGCATAACAGCAACATGAGTTACATCCAAAGTTACATATTTCCTGTTGCTGACTCTTAGCTCTGGGTGTCAATTTCAATGATTTCTCTGCCATGCATAAAATTGTTATGTATTAATTCATTCAGATGATTTCAAGTATTTACCAGATAGAGGTCTTCAAGTGAAAATTTATGAGGTGTCAAGTGAGTAGTATTAGTACTGTACGAGACTATTCGGAAGAGACGTGGGACGTGAGAATTTAGGAAAGTGACACACCTCTCTAATTAGAATTGCTAACATTTGACATTTTTATTCCCAAGAAAACTGATTTATTATAGATCCACTTCATTTTGGGAAAAAGCGAAGGCTAGGAATTCTAATTCGAAGGTAGATTTCTCCAAGCACACTGTAGTACAGTTTCTCATCACTTACATAAAACAAGTAGATATAAATGAAATGCACAAGCCCTGTATATCTAAAACTCTGATTAAGCAACAGTTGTACAGAACAACTTGTCTCCATTCCCCTTCTGATTCTTCACTTTCCACCTGGGACTCTGAAAAGTACTTTTTAAGCAGTCCTTTTAGAACAAAACTAGTAGTTAGAAGGAAACTAACAATTTAACTACTCAGAGTGATACCAGTGACCAGTACGTGAGCATTTTATCAAAATAAAAAATAGGAGATAAGAATTAAGACAGATGACACACACGCCCTTTAAAATCAGTACACCTGGCCAAATTATCTAAGAAGGGTTGTTGAAGCACAGTGAACAGAGCTGCATTTACAACTGTGCAAAACCATCATTATGCACTGATTTTGTTTATCTCAGATATGTAAGTATTTCCCTACACCACGGTTCAGACAGTCAATGCTGTTATTTATGGAGAACATAAATGCTTCTGCAAAACAAACAGCAAAAGCAGCTCGTAATGGGCACCAAAGGGACTTCTACTTTCAGCTCTTTGTAACAGCTGCTTGAATAAAGCAGGGTAATTAGATTCCAGCACTCAGAAGCCTGAGATTTACTGACTGTGAGAAGCAGTGATGCTCCAAGTGAAGCAAACAACATAAGCAGCTTAGATCTGCGGCTCAGAATCTATCGGCTATCTCAAAGATACTGACTGCCTTCATGAGGTAACAATATACCAAATTCTGCCTGCACTTGATGTTCAGGTGAATCTTCTGCTGGGATGGGTTTAGAGTATGCACAGAGAGTGATGGTGGGGGAGGGTGATCTGAAGTATCCGGAACATAACTCAGCTTGAACATAATTTACAGAAAATCTTCAAGGAAACAACACAGCAAGAAAGATACAGCAAAAAAAAAAAAAAAAAAGGCAAAAAAAAAAAACCCTAGAAGACAATAATGAAACAACCAGAAGAATCTTTCAGAATTAGAGGCAAAGAACTAGTCTAGAGGCTCCTTTCACGCTTCCTTCAAATCCAAGTTGAATATCCTATTAAGAACAGCTGCACAATAGCTGTTACTGCACACACATTTCCAATGTATGTAATCTGGGCAAAAACACTTGCAAAGATAATCCATATATTTATTCTCTTAGCAATTGTTGCCATTTGAAGCTGTTGTTAAGTGACTTTCTGTATTGAGAAGGAAAGTTCTCCTGTGGGGTTCCCCAAGGAGAAAAGTACTCTTTGGACATTTGGCACACAGAAATTTGCACCTGCTTCGATGCAGGTGAGACTAGCACAAGTAACAGCACCACAACATAAGATGGAATCTGCTCAGAACACATGCCAATCATATGGCCTAACCACGCAGCTGACTTACCTGTGCACTGCATCACTGTGGTTATTTTCAAACTGTTCATTTCTGAAGAGGTGCAGAAAGCTGTTACAAAACTAAAGCTTTCTAGAAAGCCTTCCTAGACACCACAAGTATATATGAAAATCTGCTGAAAGCAACTGGAAGATGATGGCAACAACAACAGAAAAACAAATGACATAATTTGTGTCATTTTTCACACTGATATTCTGAGATGCCATTTCAAAAGGGTTTATCTTGGTGCATAAAGACACGTGCTACAGGCTCAGCATAATTATTTAGGATTACTCAGCCAAAGATGTTACCTTTAACTGGTTTGTCAGTTGTTATGCACATTCTGACCATCATGCTCAAGAAATGAAGTTTAGGACGACCTGCACATGTATTTTCTAAGTATAGTGCTGCATATTCACTATTCAAACACAAATCCAAAGAGTAGCTTTTCAGATTTTTATGCTAGTCAAGACATGAAACAGAAGTGACAAATGTTCGTTTGTGAAACACTGATCTTTTGGTTTACCCACCTGGGTTTACTATCAGAAACCTGCAAAGGTACCAGGGTTTAGATAAAGAGAAAATGATATCAAGCATTCAGAATCATTATCAATACTTTGCTAACACACTATGATGTCATATAAAAAAAAATATCTCTACCACATGTTTGTCCTTGACAGTTAATCTGATCTTAGTTTGGATATTTCAAGTCACTTTGAATTTACAAGACTGTAGATGTCACTCATTTAAAAGCATTTTCAGACACTCCTGAGACAAAAATCAAAATTGTTCTGAAGTCTTTTCATTGGAGAACTGTATCTTTCCACAGGCTCTGTGATGTCAGAAAGAATTGAGACCAACAGACTGCAAAATCCCCTGCTTTGCTACAAAAACACCACTGCCCTGCACCTGCCAAGTTATGCCCACCCTGTGTGGGTATTTCTTCTGCCCCACTAGCAGAAAGTACAACAGGGAGCCAGTACGACATGTTCTGTGCAGCACTGAGCTGTATCTCATCTAAGACTACTGAATACCAAACAAAAATTACTGATTTATTCTGCAACAAATTTAACGAAGTTAGAGTTGATGTAAATTTATGTAACAACAAACACTAGGCTACTTAAGAATTTTAAATTGACGATATTATTTCCAAGGGCACAGAAATGAAGCACGGCTGCTTGGAAACAAACACTAATACTGTAGTATTCTTGGCTCTGTGTAGTCACCTCAGCTATCACAAAATAGCACACTACGGTCAGTATAGCTGCATCCAATCACATTTCCTACGCCAGTCTGATGAATTTAAGAACAAGTACATCAGAAAGAATGAGAACAGAAAATCCTAGAAAAATTTACAGTCAAGAACCTACTTTTATTGTTCAGACTTGAAGTACCAAGGATGAGAATTTCAGTGAAGCTCTAAAAAAAACACACACGTAATCCTAATGCAGTTTGTTGTCCACGCTCCTCTTGACTCTAGCTCAGTGCCATGGCCATGTGCAACCTGTTCTGCTCCGAGATCTGCACTGCTGTCCCCAGAATGCTCCTCATATTGCTGGCCTTTCAGCACCGATTCTTTAACCAATTACTTCAGTTTTAAACATTGTAGCTATGCCTAATCACTATGATTAAGAGATACACATATTGAGAATTCATGTATAATAATTCCTATATTTAAAATGAAGTGAAAAAACACATTTTAAGCACGTTGGCCCCTAATACATGCTAGAAATGATGTATTAATTATAGTTGCTTTGGATACCTTTCAAAACAAAATAAAACCTGGCTGAAAACATTCCTACTCCACTTCATTTAAAGCAACGAAACCAAACACCTCATTCAGAAAATACTTTAATTTTTTTATATAAAGAAGTTCACCATATTTGAGTGTAACTACGCAAATTTTAAGTATCCTAACATGCAAGGACAAATTTTGCTCCAGATTTTAGAACATGCAAACATTAGGTCTGTGTATCGCCCGCTACCTTGAAACATGACTACCCATTAATGTGAAATTTCACCATTTCCTGTATCATAATATTCAGTAGTCAACGCAGAACAAACAAAAAAACAAAAACCCACCAATACTATTTCCAAGTGACAGATATTCTTAACAATTGAACTGTCACAAGGTACCTCTGGGTTGGCAGACTACATAAAAATACTTGTTTAGATTTGCAAACAGCTTGGAAAAAACCTCTTCAAATGCAAGTTAAAATAAGAAGTCCTTCCAGCTAAAGGTTTTAGAAAATAGAATTAAAAAATAAAAATAATTTAAAAAATCACCCTATGGATCTCAGCTCAGTTTAATAGAAATTAAAATGCTTACCTGAGAATCGATTTTGGGTTGGTCTTCCTCGCTATCCACTGCCTGCCACAAGTTTCTTTTTTTAAGAACCTTTCAGTCATAGCAAGTACGAGGTCCTAGTGATACCAAAAAGAAAATATGTTGAACATTTGATTATTTATGGTAATGAAAACTTATTATATTCTGCTAACATTGCTAATAAAAATCAAGATAAAAGTATCCCAGAGGATACTCAAAACATGTCATATGAAATAAAATTTAACATAAAAAACTACCTTTCTGCTTTTTAAGCATAGAATTATTTCACAGCAAAGGTGAAAATTATTTCAGAGGAGAATGCTAGCACAAGAAGCCTAAGCTACCAATAGGCAGAGAACAGAGAATGTAAGACTCACAGATTAAGCTAGACTGAGAAATGTAATATGGATGATAAAGTATCTCTGGGGTTTTCACTGAAAAGGAGCATAAGGAACATACAGAAGAATCAGTGTCAGATTAACATCTAGGTATGATAGGACCACTGCACATACTCCTGTATTTTTCAGTACTGTTTCATCATTCTATGCCCATGAGGTACCTTCCAAATAACACTTATCAGAGAATGAACTAATTAACTGAGCAGAAGGACATTCAGGAACTCCTGTCGGTGTAAGTCAATGACTGAATCTGACACATCACTCTTAATGGTTTTGGAGAACAGGCAAGATTTCCAGTTAGTCTGTATTAAGAAGAGATCAGCAGATTTCAAAGGTTAGCAGTACATCCTACCTAGGAAAAAAAAAAATCCAAACAGAAAGAATACCTCCACAAACAGTCCTGTTTACAATTGTGTCTCAAAGGAGAAAAAAAAGTGCTTCACTAAAAAGCTATCAAGAGAAACAGTTTCCTATTCACAAGAGCTAATTACGTTTACTAAAAAAATAAAATAAATCAGAAATGACTTTCAGCAAAATGCAAATAGTAGCAGAGAGAGATAAATAAAACCCAGTAGACTTGCTTGGTACAATTTTGCAATCACAGCTTTCAGAAGCAGCGCTGAAAAAGAATAGAGAGAAAGCTGTTTTTCAATAACACAGAAATCATATTACAACTAGCCAGCCAACAGAAGCAGAAAATGGGTAACGAGAGGAGGGTGATGGAGTCATAGTGATAAAAGACAAAAAGACTGCAGAAAATACTGAGGCAAACAATTATTGGTAAACAACAGATAAAAAACAGCTGAAGGTAATAACTTAGGCTATAAAATGGCTGATAAAGCAGGCCTGCAACAGTCTAATCATCTGCGGTCCCAGGAGTCCCCTTTTTCGTGAAGGGGCAAATTACTCATTGTTTTCATAGAGCAGTAAATTTTGTGCATAATTGGGAAGTGATAAATAAGATGCATCCTCAGGAATGCAGAATATTTACAAGTAACTGAGAAATGGACACTCAAAATGGAATCATAACACAGTTTAAATAGAAAAACTCCCACAGGGAGATTCTTGCAGAGTGGGACTTCCTCATTGTTTGACTCCTGGCATTCAAAACAGCTTTACTTTTATTGGGCCCCAGGCTGGTGATATCTCATTATTTTACTTCACCTAGATGTGAAGAGGGGATGTCACTACGTAACAAAATAAGCCTCCCACAGCTAATTGTGGGTATGCAAACATCAGTATAGGATTGTCAGATATTTTAACATTTTAACTTGCATCCACCCCCGAAGGGAAAGCAAGTATCAAATTTTACATATAACCAGCTTCCACTGATGCAGCTGACCAAATAAGCCCCTCCAGAGCCCATCTAAAGAGCACATGGATATAGATAAAAGAGCATGGCTGAAGCCCAGAAGAAAATGTCACTACAATACTATTAAAAACATTCTCTTATGCATTTGTCTTCACTGCATTTAAGTGAAAGTAAATGCACTGAAAGTAATGCCTCCTATTTTGTGATGTCAGCCCATGATGTCAGAGGCAGCTGCTGGTGGGATGGCAGCAGAGGC